>JANCMC010004801.1:2186938-2225391 GCA_024363005.1 Charaxes varanes | reverse complement strand
TAAAAAGTAAGTTTTATGCAAAGAACCACACTATTCCGGTAATTATAAGGAGTAGTCAAAGCTAGAACAAAAAAAAATAAAATACAAAAAAACTTCGTTAAGTTAAGCTCTCGGTAACGGTTACATACGATATATGAATGTAGATTACGGAAATTGTAGTTCTCATAAAAAGTAAGTTTTATGCAAAGAACCACACTATCCCGGTAGTTATAAGTAGTCAAAGCTAGAACAAAAAAAAATACTTCATTTAGGTAAGCTCTCGGTAACGGTTACATACGATATATGAATGTAGATTACGGAAATTGTAGTTCTCATAAAAAGTAAGTTTTATGCAAAGAACCACACTATTCCGGTAGTTATAAGTAGTCAAAGCTAGAACAAAAAAAATACTTCATTTAGGTAAGCTCTCGGTAACGGTTAAATACGATATATGAACGTAGATTACGGAAATTGTAGTTCTCATAAAAAGTAAGTTTTATGCAAAGAACCACACTATTCCGGTAGTTATAAGTAGTCAAAGCTAGAACAAAAAAATTGATAAAATACAAAAAAAATCTTTTTACATACCTACTTCATAACTTCTTGTACTTCTTCGGTTTTATTTTCCATCAGTATTAACTTACTTAATGGGTTGTTGCTTCACCGTTCAATAACGAATAGTACCTATATATTTTTTTTTTACTTTATTATTCATCTTTTTTAAGTGGGTTCCAAGATACGTCGGGTTAGTGGGTGGGCTTTTCTTTTTCAAGAAGGGTTAGACGTATCTTTGAACAAGTCTAAAAAAGACTGTCCCACTGTTTTAGTGATTAATCTTTTTAGATCATTTTTTTAATTTATCACAAAATTGTTTTTAACTCATCCAAGGGTTTCTGACAATACACCAATATTTGGAGATATCGCCGTAAAACACTTTCAATGTACTGTCCAGATTGGTAGCCACGTTCAAAATATCATTATTAAAATGTATTGAAAAACTATTTCAAGATACTGCTATGAATTAAAACAAATATGTATTTCCAATAAATATTTCTATCATTTTTTTAAAAAAAGGAAATTACAGTAACGTACCCGTTATAAACCAAGAACGTTTAAAAGTAAAAAAAATGCTGGAGCCGTAAAAAAAAAAACTCTAACCGCTATAACACCTTCATATAAAATTGGGTTATTGCAACCACTAGAACTAGATAAAAAAAAACAATCTTAAAAATATTTTGATATCATCTTAGACAATACCATCATTTGAAACCAGATAATATCCAGGACTTTAATTCCAAACTAGTGTTACATTCTTATAAGTATTTTTAAATTTATTAAGGTGAAAGAATAGAATATTACTTATTAAAATAATAACTTAAAAATGTGACTTATCTTATGGCAAAATTTTTAAAATAAATGAACCTTTACATGCACTATTTAAAGTACTCAGGGACGTTAATTATTTTTCATCATTAATTGACAAAGACACTATTCTTAAACCACTGTTTAAAGGCAATAAATCGATCCGAGATTTTGATTTTTCAAATTTACTTCAAAATTAATTCATAAATTACCCCACGGTAATTATAATAAAAAAAAATATTGCTACATTTTTTACCCGCGGAAACCCGTTATGAGAATTTTTTTCAGTAATTCATTTTTAGTTCTGAAGTCTTTATATCATCAATTTCCATTGTGTTCAATATTCGAAAAAAAGTTTTTTATCTTATATCTAGATTAGGTAGAAAATAAATCATAACGTTATGAGGGCTAATTCACTGCTTGGTGGCCGCGCGGCACATTCCCATCCCATTGATTACTGTTTAGTATTATGAAATATGATAGATTATTATGCTTGCACTCTAGAATAGTCAAATAATTAGGTTTTCATGACATTACTATCATCATCATCATCACATCATCATTATTCTTAACAACATCAATATCTCGCAAAAGTCCTTCATCAATATAAGCTGTAATTTAAACTTAGGATTAGGTAAAAAATATGCTATAAAATATCAAGACTCGTTGAATTACATATAGGGCGGCAATATCTCAGTGGTTCGAAGGATGACTCACCGCTTGTGTGGGACGCATCCCCACCCCACTGAATTATTGTGAAATTTATACATATTGTAATAGCTTTTCATGACATCACTCTCATCATCATCACGTCATCATTATTCTTCTCAACATCAATATTTCGGAAAACTCTTCGTAAAAGTCCTTCAGAAAAGTTCACATTAGCTTTTCATATCATCTTTACTCTCATCATTGTTATCACCATCCCCATCATCATCAGCATTTCGGAAATGTTCGTCATCTATTTATCGCGTAAAGTATATCTAGAATAGGGGGAAAAATATTATACACCTATTTTTCATTATATGTAAGGCACCAATACCTCAGTGGTTATGAGGGCTGACTCACTTCTCGGAAGCCGTGAGACGCATCCCCACCCCACTGAATTATTGTCAAGTATTAAAGATCATTATTGTGTATTAAACATAATTCTACTTCCACTATAGAGCTGTTAAATCATTAGCATTTCATATTATTATTAGATTTTTAGAGCAGGGGTTCCCAATCATTGGTCGGCGGACCTCTGGTGCGCAGACCCAACTATTTGTTCCCAGTTCCCATTGGTTTCACTATTAGCATAAGTAATTCTAATGTAAATTGTACCCCAGGCTTAGTGTCAAGCCCTAGAAAAAGCTTAACCACCAAAAGCAAAATATTAGGAAAACATACTAACAGTGTGCTCACATGACTTCAATATGAAGAGACTTTAAAGTATTGAAACCATGAAGAACAATAACAAAGGAATCGGAGCGGTCACCGTGGCCACAATCGACACACGGGACAATATTAATATAATATGAATATAGTTAATAACGTTTAAAAAATTAAAAGCCATCGAAATAAGACAAAATTATTGAATTCCACTCAGACGATGTCAAGCGTTTTAGGTATACAACAATATAACTTCGAAATTTTTCGATAAGTTTATTTTATATTTATGTAACATTTTCCATAAAAGCTTATATTACATTCACATATCTGTTTTGCTTTGTCACTTATAAAGTTAATGATATCAAAATGGACCGTGTTCAATAAAAGGTTGGGAATCACTGATATAAAGTAACGTAATTAATATACGCAATGCTTAGGTAATTTTAAAATAAAATATAAATAATAAAATATCAAACGAGTCTACGACATAATATAAAGTAGTGTATGGAAATTGTAGTTCTCATAAAAAAAATGATTTTATGTCGAAGAACTACACTATTCATGTAGTATTTAGAAGTTAGGAAATATATATATAAAAATAATTAAAGAAAACATTAAAAAAATAAGAAAAAAAGTAGTTTGTAGCTGTTATATAAAAAATAACGTATATCTGCATTGATAAGGAATATCGAGACACGTTCACGAAATAATAATAAAGTAGTGTAGAGAAATTGTAGTTCTCATAAAAAAAGATTTTATGGCGAAGAACTACACTATCTATTTAGTATTTAGAAGTTAGAAAGAAAAAAATATAAAAATAACAAAAAAAATATAAACCATTAAATAATTAACAAAAAAAAGTAGTTTGTAGTTGTTACCTTAATAAATAATTTGTCGTCTATCTTTTATTCTAAATCACCGCCGTTTAGATATGATTTGGTGTTAAAGAAATAGACATGTGTTTACCCATTATAAACAAATGATACGGCAATGAAAGCCATTACATTAATTGTTTGATATCGATATTTATACTATAGAAATTTGGATTTCATATTACGAGTAGTTTTCCTTATCTTTCTCGCTTTCACAATAGCCTCTGATTCGCCATTACCGTCTTGATTTTAAGCTAACTATATAGACGAGTAACATATCTTGCACGATTCTCTTCCATATATTATCTAATGTATTTACTTAGGGTATATAAGTAATAGGGCTCTTTCAATATAGACATTACTCCCTTCTTAGTAAAATTTCGCTGTACTTTGATCTTAAAAAGATGGACTAATAAATAACAGATGAAAATCTACTAAAGAGTTGTACAACATAGCTATTTTAAAAAAAAGAAGAAAAGTAATAGGAAGGTTATGAGGACAGATAAGACGGGGAAGACTTTGAATAGACTTGCGTTAAACATAAATAAAATTGGGCCGGCGCGTCCGGGTACCTCTTTCTCATATAAGATCGGCGTGAAGTGGCGGCAATGCTGTCACGTCAAGTGATAGATAGTGTTGTTGTCGCGTTTCGTTCGGTTTGTGACAATTTCTGGTGGCCTAAACATTGATTTAAAGGCCGGCAATGCATCAGCGTTCCCTCTGCTGATGCAGATATCCATGGGCATCGGTAGTCAGTTAACGGCTGATCGTTTGCCCCCTTACACCGTTTAAAAAATAAGACATCCGGTACGATGTCAGATACACCCTATCTGACATCGTACCGGATACGGATCCCATAAACAAAAGACGTGCATACTTATTCTTATGCTTGCTTTGTGACTTTCCAACTCTATTCCTCTAGCGCTACACCGCACTGGGGAAACACACCCTGACCCCGGGAGGGGTTAGGGCGCTCACACCTCAAGCCATTGCAGGGCTTATGTGCTCTGCTGGTCTTGAGGATGAGCTATAAAATGAGGCAGTTACGATAGATCTTACTGGTCTCAGTAACGAAAGGGCCTCTTGGTCCGCCTCAAAAAAAAAAAAGAAAGGAATATGTTCATTCTGGATGATGAGGCAACAACATCCTCTGGGATTTTGTAATGTTTTACTGCCTGGTGTATGATTTCCAAAACTCTGTCATGGCATTGTGAATAATGACCCCTATTAAGGAGAATCCAGCATCCCACCAGCAAGTGGCTGGCTGTAACAATTGCCTCACTACAGAAATGACATGTTTTTTAGCCGCTTCCCCCATCTAACTAGATTACTCTGGTCTGGGAGTGTCATTTTGTTTTTACACAATTGTAACTAATTTTAGCATACTAAATATGTACTAAAGATTAAGATTTATTTAATACCAATGTATTTGCAATTTAAATTAGCGAAACATGTACAAGTAGGAAGATTTCAAGCAAATAAAAATTATTATTATAAAAAACTTTAATAAGTTAAATATTAATTTTTTATTTATATATCAGACAAAAGTTACCTTTTCTCTCTCAGGGTGATGCATCAGAAGGTAAGACATAGCACTCACTGCCTTCTCCTTGTTTGCCTCAACTGAGTCATGAGCAAACTTATTCAGTGCCTCCACATATGCTGCAAATATCATTTATAATTGACTAGACATATATAATTTATTTTATTTTATAACTTTATAATGTAAATTGTAGTGAATGTGAACAGTAAATATAAAATATAAAACAATGTTTAGATTACACTAAGCATGTGCAGTTTAAGAATTTGACTTTAATTTGCATAGAACTGAACCATAATATCTATCTTTCATAGTAATAAAAATAATCTGATACCTTGTCAATTACTGTAATTTTTGTGCATTGTTAATAGTCTGCATATTAATATGTTAACAGTTTTAATAAATTTATAAAACAGATGGAGTGACTGTGTATTTTATTTCTAATTCAATATAATACATATACAAATTATACTTACTTCCATATAACTCTTTGAGTTGATCTTCAAAATACCACAATTTTAAAATGTTCCTCTTGGCTTGCTTGTTTCCAGAAGTCATTTCTTCAAGTTTATCCAAAGAATGTTGTTCAAATGTTCGCAACTTAACATCCGGGATCAAGAGTTCAGAGATTAGTAGTTCCGATAAGGCATCTGAAATGGTATTGAATTTTAATCATCCTGGTAAATAGAACTGGCAAAAGTTATGATTTGAAAAGTGATTATGACAATAAAAATAATTCAAAATCCTTATGCTAACTTACCAATAATAATAATGCCATCCTTCTTTTTTGCAGGTTTAACATTGTTGATAAGATTTCTTAGTGCTGTTAAATTATATATGGGATTATCCTACAAAAAATATATTAATGTGGTTTGAAATCGTTGGCAAATGGAATGCTCATTTTATTTGTATTAAATGTCAAAAAATAAAACTTACAATAATTTTCATTTATACACCTAATAAATACCTGAATAAGTATTGTTGCAGCTGCTACTCTGTCCCCAATTGTACCCTTAGTTAGTAATGTCCTCGCCCATTGCTGGTCTGAGGAACTACTTTTACTAGATTCTGTAAATAACAAGTAATTATTTGTAGTAATTACAATATTTGACTTCTAAAATAAAGTTAAAAGTAATATTTTAATTTTCATAGAATATCTTAATAAAGTAAAATGCATGTAGTTGCATAATATAATCAGGCAAAGATTAAGCAATATAAGCTTACTTGTTTCATATGCTAAAGTATCACCATGCAATGCACTGTTTGCTTCTTTTCTAAGATCCTCAATGTTTGCTGCAGCCAGACTTGTATTTGGCATTGATGGTTCTTCTGGTAGCTGTATAAAAAGCATAGTATATGAAATAAAATATCCCATTTATAGCAAATTTGAGGAAGTCTTCCAGAAGGCTGTATTAAAAGAGAGAGGTGAATAGTATCCCATAAATTCACGTCCGTCGCGTTGAAGGGGAAAGAATCATAGTAGGGCCTGGAACTTTCAATACAGGTGTTAATGTTTTCATATTATTAGTGAAATTACCTGCTGATACCACTTCTTTTTCTCTGTAAACTCTAAAGTTTCTGCAAAATGCTTGGCAATGCCATAACCTTTCTTATCGTCTGCATTTTTGTCCACTTTTCCATAATTTGTATATGCTTCATCTATTAATATATTTTCTTCAAACCGTTTATGTTTCATTTTGTAGCTAAAACGTGGTATAAGAGTTTAACATTAAAATTCTTTTAGAAGAACAAAACACGAGAAACGTGCGTACTTTGTTTTGACATTTGATTTATTAAACATATGGAGATTAGAATATAAGGAGGACCGTCACAATGTATTAAAGCGTCCGTCATAATTCGCAAATAATGGGGTGCAATCTTAGAATGTGGAAGAATTTTAAAGGTTATTATTTGTCAATTCTTTGCTACATTCATACCATACCGCACCGTTCTGGCAGGCTACTGGCTACAATTCATTCTACACCGTCAGCTAGACTGCCATTTCGGTGAATCTCCGGACGATAATTTGCTGATTACAATAAGCTACTCTTTCTACTAGCCCCTGATAGAAGATGGTCATCCTTTTATTCTAATCTCCATACTTAAACAGAAATTAGATGACCACAGACTAGACACCACTTCCCAGGTCCCAGAGTATAACCTAGTCCTATTCTACTGGGTATTTGGCGAAAGAGAAGTATGATCTGTCATTAAAAAGTATAATGCCGGAGACAGACATAGCTCAAAGTGTTTGTACATTTTTGTCCTTAAGACTACAAAGTTCTACAAAACTTTACGCAGCTGCACAAAGTCCTCGGCCGCACTACATGATCATTAAAATAATAATTCAAATGAAGCTATGTCTAGCTCCGCCATAACGAAAAATCTTGGATTAGGAAATTAAATTATTTTTATGCTGAAATAGAAAAGATGACTCATATATTATTATTAGGATGTAATTTAATGTTGACTGATGGGATTTGCGAGACGGATGCACTTCGATTCTTGGATCTTTTCTACTGGCCCCTTCGCTTTATTCCCTCAGCTATAAGTCTTCAAAAATCCAGGCAAGTAATTCTATGATCGCCCGCCAAAAGAACCGTAACTTTCTGACCTTGGATAAGCCACACTAAAGAGCTTCTGGCCAGCCTATCACATTCGCATAACAAGTGATCCATCGTCTGTGTCTCTTGATAGCAGACCCTGCAAGTTGCAATGATATTTAATGCTATTCGAAACTGAGTCGCTCTCGTACCATAGTGACCCTTAAAATCCGTTACAACGTTTGTTAACTGTTTATTCATCCAGCCTAAAATTCTCTTACAGAAAATTCCTTAAATCGCCCATAAACAAGTTTGAGTGTCTAAGTCACTTTATTATCCTCCACTCAGCTAAAGCTAGCCTGTTGGCTCCATCCTGCAACGCCTCGAGCTCGGACTTGGGCCCCATCATATCAAGCATTATTAGGATAATCCATATAATAAACTAGAGAATATAGCTCTATCCCACATAATGTCCATCAAAAATATGCTGCATGATAAAAATTAGGGCTTAATTCTAATAAGCAAAACAGAATTTGGATTTATTCAAAATTCTAATCCGATCTTGTTGTATCTATACATTCAGTTCCTCTCACCCTTTTTTTCCTGTTGAATCGCTGTTCATCAGGAAAAAACGGTGGGAGCTGTCTTAAAAGTCAGCTCGCAGCTGACTTTTAAGATCAATGTAATCAGAACCAGCAGTGGTATTCCTATATCAACGACTCGAGAATACAGGAAAGAATTATATGTTAAAGTTGAGTAGTACCTTTACTGAATTTATATTACCGTGTTGGTATGAGGTTATCTATTCGTAGTAAATAATAATAGTAATTTTATTTATTCAGCCATTTTTTTACAATTATACAAGATACGATTGAAGCCCCTTTTGAGTAAAGAATTACTTGTGTTAGGGGACATTAATAAAATGCATTTGAATTGTACATATTTTAAGTATTAGTTTATAAGATGTTCAGTGTTAAATAGGACCTATCTGTAGGATCATTGCTTCAATTTTACAGATGTAAAAACAAATGACAGAGTGACAGTTGACAACTCCTTGGCATGACATTATATAGTTGTTTCATGATTGTGGGGTGTTGGATTTTATAAGATTTCTTGATAATTTAAATTAGTTTTTAACAAAATCAATACACAGCAATTAGAAATGGATGACCAAGGAAGAAAAGTTATTGTTTGTGACAATGGAACCGGTGTAAGCTGGTCTTATATAAATGAAAAATGATCAATTAATACATTTGTTGATAAGACACTGATTCATCATTGGAAAATCATTTTTAATAATTTTAGTTCGTGAAATGCGGATATGCCGGCAGCAACTTCCCAGCCTTTATATTTCCTTCGATGGTAGGACGACCGATTATTAGGGCAGAAAATAAGATTGGAGATATCGATGTTAAGGTGTGTATTACAGATTTACAAATTGACGATAACTATATCAAGAGGAATTTAAATGTAAATAATACGTCAAGGAAAATAATAAAATATAGCTGTTGGACCATATTCAGTTCTAAATTTAGTAATAACAATTTTATTCTAAGTTATAAATGAGTTTCGTAGATTCTTTTTTTACTTTTTTAGTCTCTGACTGCTTTTATATATGTTTGTCGTGTTGAAAGAATTTCTTTAATCGTAAATTTATTCTAAACAAAATTTCCACACTTAAATATAACTCTTATTGTTGTTTTATGAAGTTACTAAAATTTAAAATTCTTACAATTACAGTACATATACATTATCTAATGAATCATCTATAAATTAAAAACCTTATGTACTCTTAAATCAAATCTTCAGTAGTCACAATCTTACTTTTATCTTTAATATTTACAGGATTATTGTGTTAAAGTAAGTTGTTAAAATATCAGCATGAAATTCTGTGTTAAGCAAAATATTTGTTACAATTATAATTATTAAAGATAAAACTGTAACCCTAACAAATCGTTGTTAGAATATATTCTGTTTATATTGTGTGCGTTTGTTTTGAAGTTGTTTCTGTATTAATATTTTTGAAATGTAAAATAATTAATTAATATTTTTAGTTAACAGAAACCGTTTTAAATTGACGGTGAATAAGTTATATCCATATTTTGCAGTAGCAAAATCAATGCCATTATGTAAAAAAAAAACACAAGTGTTGTCAAAGAAGTTTAATTTCATTATGAAAATAAAAAAGTAAAAAGTTGAAAACTTTCATTTCAATTAACTTAGAAATAAACAAGGCATGTTATCACAAATATGAGTTACTTGTCTGTTGTTATTAACATAAAAACTTTTGCTTAAAATTTGTAAGTCAGTCGTTAAATTTTCATGCTCTCCAGATGTTTGACCCTGAAGTTGTCCAGGTAAATTAGGAAATTTTAGATGACAACATTTGCTTATATTTATTTTTTTGTTTTGCATCCATATTTTCACATAAGATGCTTTATGAAAATATGGATAATAACTGCTTTAATAGTTTCTATGTATAAGATTTTCAATTAAAACTAACATAGACAATTTATATCATATTAAATATTTTAATTTTGTTTATAATAATAGGCGTCTGTCAGTTATTTGATGTTGACTGATGCAGTATTTACATCTATGCTATATAATGTTTTGATAGAAATTTTGATATAAGTAATTCTTCAGGCATTGGTATTAGTTTTGTCCACTTATTACTTACCTAAATGACTTCTTATTTTAGAACTGCTACTTTTCATATTTACCATAGTGTAAATCGCTAAAGGCTACTTTATAAGTAGTAGATCCCATTTAGTAGATCCCATTCTTTATAGCAACAAGCACTAAAGACAATTGTGCAAAAAGGTAGACAGGAAATGTGTGACTAGTGTAGGGACACTTAAAGATGAACATGTTAATGTTTCAGACCAGTTCAGTATTAACTAGAGACGATGGAGAAACACCAATATGTACACAGTAGAAAAAATCTTTTATATGTTTTATCTCTCTTTACCTTGGCTGAAATTTTAAAAGAGAACTAATTTCCATAAGTTAGTATAGGTTGCAAATACTGCATACTTGTAATCATCAAACAGACACACAGATTGTATTGGTTTTATTACTTATTCACACAATTTGTAAATAGGCCTGCCTGTGAGTTTATAAACGCATCATGTTTCATTCTGTTGATATGGTTTTTATTTTTCAATTAACAGCAACTATTTTTAAAATCTTTTTATAAGTCTGTATAATATAAGATCTGAGAATTCCAGGACTTGATGGTTGGAGATGAAGCTTCTCAGTTGAGGTCAATGTTAGAAGTCAGTTACCCCATGGAAAATGGTGTAAGTATATTTTCTTTTGCTTATGTTTCAGTATGCTTTGTGTAAAATATCTGAAGATGTACTGCAAGTACTGAGGAATGAAGATATTTCTTACAAAGTTGTGGTTTAAAGCTAATATAATAACATAAACAAACTGTGAACTATTTCTATTCTCTGAGATGTATTTTGTTAAAAACACCTGTGAGAAAGACCAGGGACAGAGTAGCACATGAAAAAGTCTTTAAAAGGAACTTTAATAACAATTTCCACAGGTTGTACGCAACTGGGAGGATATGTGTCATGTGTGGGACTATACATTTGGCCCCAGCAAGATGAATGTTGATCCAAAGGAAACCAAGATCTTGCTCACAGAGCCTCCTATGAATCCTACTAGAAATCGAGAGAAGATGATTGAGGTACTTTTTTCTATTGAAAGTGTAATAAAGTGAGTGAATAATGTGGTCTAGAATATATAATTCAACAGTCTATTACTGATCTATCTAAAAACTATCCGTTAGTGGCATTATGTGTTTTTTTTTATCTTAATCATATTTGAGAGCTTTTTTACCGTGTGTTAAAAAAGCGTCCAAATAGAACATATGAACTCTCAAGTTTGTGATCAGACGATAGCGCTTTTATATTCTTCTCTATCGCTTCTATCGAGTAATGATTTATTTTCAACGCTATTAATACATATACGCTATATTTTTGTATTGTCGACACTAACGCCGAGATTAAACGCAACGCTTTTTAGAGTTCCGTAGGACTACAAGGAACCCTTATAGTTTCGCTCCGTCCGTCCATATATTTATATTTGTTTAAGTACTGAATTTGGTGTCAGGTGATGTTCGAGAAGTACGGCTTCGACAGTGCATACATAGCCATCCAGGCGGTGCTCACACTTTATGCACAGGGACTGATTTCTGGAGTGGTTGTGGACTCAGGTATGCTATAATATACGTATGTATGTATATAACAGATGGAAAAGAATAGCTGGTTCAGTCGTTCTGGCTGGATGTGGTCATTTCTAGATCGTAAAGGGGCATTCTTATTTTGGTCTTAATGTTCCTTATTGCTTCATATTAGTCTTGAACACATATACACACTCCGTTCAGGCGACGGCGTGACCCACATCTGCCCGGTGTACGAGGAGTTTGCGCTACCGCACTTGACGCGGCGGCTGGACATCGCCGGCAGGGACATCACCAGGTACCTCATCAAGGTAATGCCTCCTCGCTCCTAGTGTAGGGTAGCTAAGGTAATGCTTAATTGTAATAACTAAGTAGATTTTTGAAGGTCAGTCGTAAAGAATAGAAGCTAAGTAAAGACTAAGTTTAAATTTGTCACAATTGTGCGGGCAAGTCTAGTAATAATTAGAGAAATGTTTTGGTTTAAGCTTCTCCTGCTCAGAGGCTACGCGTTCAACCACTCGGCGGACTTCGAGACGGTGCGCATGATGAAGGAGAAGCTCTGCTACATCGGATACAACGTGGAGCAGGAGCAGCGGCTGGCCTGGGAGACCACGGTGCTGGTGGAGCCCTACGTGGTGAGTTTTGGCCTATGTATGGTAAGCACGGCGGTTATGGGTTGCAAGAGCAATTGGATGGTTAAATTAGCACTGGTGCTTTGGCATAGAGAGAGTGTCCTCTTTATACTTGTACATTTATCCAAAGGAATTAAATTTACATTCATTCTTTTATTCATCTTTGTAACCCTGGAAGGATATAACAATAATTAATTAGAAATTTTTCGAGCTGTTTCCTCTTGATTTGTGCGCAGCGACAGAAAGACGAATCATGCTTAGTTTTTCATTATTTATTAATTATAATTTAACTGCTTCTGAACGAATTCGGCAGCTACCGGACGGGCGCGTGATCAAGGTGGGGGGCGAGCGGTTCGAGGCCCCCGAGGCCCTCTTCCAGCCGCACCTCATCAACGTGGAGGGGCAGGGCATCGCCGAGCTGGTTTTTAACACTATACAGGTACAAATGAGAGCAGTGTGGTGCTATTATACAAATCTGAGCATTTTTAAAATTATCCTTATTACGAATCTCGACTACATTGGGTTATGATCTAGTCTACTCCAAATATAAGCTTTTAAAAAAACTCGACTGAAGTGGTAAAAAGAGTTAGTGGAAGTCAAATGGATGAAATGTGAATGCACGCATCATTGAACCGCACCAGTGAATTATTGATATCGATTTTTGGTTCTCCTTATTACGTCAAAATGAAAATACCGTACGCTTTGCGCAGGCGGCCGACATCGACATGCGCAACGAGCTGTACAAGCACATCGTGCTGTCGGGGGGCTCCACCATGTACCCGGGGCTGCCGTCGCGGCTCGAGCGCGAGATCAAGCAGCTCTACCTCGAGCGGGTGCTGCGCAACGACTCCGAGAAGTTGGCGGTGAGTGCGGCGCTCACGCACGCGCTCACGCACGCGCACACGCTCACGCACGCGCGCTCACGCACGCGCTCACGCACTCGCGATACTGACGTCATGCCGTTGCTCCGCAGAAGTTCAAGATCCGCATCGAGGACCCCCCGCGGCGCAAGGACATGGTGTTCATCGGCGGCGCCGTGCTGGCCGAGGTCTGCAAGAACAGGGACAACTTCTGGCTCACGCGCGCCGAGTACCAGGACCAGGTGCGGAGCCTCCTGGCGGACTTAACTGAATATTCATTGGAGTTGTGAAATCTTGTCAACGCCTTGTGCAATTGCGTATTCACAAATAAATGATTTCATTTTAAATTGGACAACCGAAGAGATCTAGAATAGCTGTACCTGCGACTTCGTCGGCGTAAAATTATTTAAAAAAATAAATTCAACTTTAGCGTGATAAATAACCTTCCTCGATATATATCTATCTAACACTGAGAGAACTTTTCAAATCGGACCAGTAGTTCCTGAGATTACCGCATTCAAGCAAACAAACTAACTTTATATAATAGAATAGATTCTTAAAAGCGGCAATAGAGTATCGCTTTACCAATGAAAACAACAGATATGTTAAAATTGAGCCTCATGCCGTTTGGTCGTATGTAACAGATGCCATATGCGTATCACATATATTAAACACAAAATGTATCGGTTGTAAAGTAATGTACTATTTTCCTTCCAGGGTCTCTCGTGTCTGCGCAAGCTGGGTCCACGGGCGAGTTAATACCAGTATTATTGTTGAATTGAAATTTCCATCTACTTAAGACTATTTTCAATACTTATGAGTAAATACCTGTACTTTTTTATGCTTAAGAATAATTTTATTAAAAACAAAAAGTGAAACGAATTCACGGGTTTATGAATTAAACAATTGTGGCAGTAATCGTCCGTTACATAATTTTGTAAATAGGCAAAGTTATTATTCTTACCCTCCTAAATATTGGCTGATCAATTTCAAGAACAAGCTTGAGATGCCAAATGAGAACATTAAACAAAATTCAAATAAAGTAATCAAAAGTATAAATAATAGAAGAAACTTAAAATAACTTCTTATCTTAATTTAACTGTAGTCCCACAATCCACCTGTCATATTATATTAAAATATTTGATCTTTGATCACTCGCCTTCATCATCAGGGGAAGATATCGTCAAATACCAATCAACTAAAAACTTTCTCTATATGCGAGTAATTCACGATGTAAAAAAAACCACAATAACAATAATTTATTGAGACTGTATCGCCTTGCATTTATTGTACATGTCTATGAAATGTGTTAAAAGACTATAAACTGTAACTAAATATAAACATATTACAAGTCTGTTTTTAATTTTTATTATCTACTTAAGTGTCATCCATAAGTGACTTCACACGTTGAGAGGGGGGGGGGGGGGGGGGGGGTAGTGGTCACCGAAATGTAACATTGGGGGACAATGTCAAAATTAAAAAAAAAATAAAACTGCTGTATTGTTTTAAATTTTTCAAATATATGCATAAAATTGGGAAATTTGTGACGTCACACCAAGGGTAAGGGGGTACAAAAATGTGACAAGGAGGCAGGAGGGGGTTAAAAATTGTAAAATTCGTGTGATGTACTTTATGGATGACCCCTTACTTAAAAGTTTCCAGTGCCCTTAGACCTCAAACCAGCCCCGTTGCATCTTCATGTCGTACAAATCGTTCTTAGCGGGCTATACTAACTACCTCTCCCAAGTTTCAAGTTTGTAGCAAAAATATTATATTCTTTGAAATTACAAATTTGAATTTTCTGAATACTCTAAATAGTAGTATCGTAATCTTTATATACAAGTGTTGACATGAGGTACTACTTGGAGAATCTTTTACTTTTTGAATCGTTATATCATAAAAAACGGGTTCTGAAATTTGTTTATAGAAAATTATGTGATCTATAATTCCTTAGCTATTTTAAGCTCGTGATAAATTCTAAATGAGATATCCCGTTCAAATAATTCGGTATTTTACTTTTACAAAAATTTCATTTCTGTGACTATTTATTTGGACAATTATCTACATGTATTTATATATTTCTAAAAAGAAAAATATTAGTGTCCAACAGGCGTCCGTTACCTACAACACAGGTATAAAGTTGTCTATCTTAGAAACAAACGTCCGTGTGTCATATAGTATTTATTTATTTGAATGTATTATTAACTGTAGTATCTCTCTGTGATGGAATTAAGTTTTAAAACATAAATGTTTTAATTGTAGCTTACCTGCTAGTTTATCTAACTGATCCCTCTCGGACGTTTTTGTAGATATTAACAAGACCTACAAACTCTTAGTACATTTTTTTCTATCTTCTATAATTTTAGGTGCGCACGCCAATAAGGCTTTCATTTTATACCTTGGGTTACATTATTGCATTTTTCTTACGGATCTCTAATTTTTTTGGAAGTAAATTATAGCCTATGTTACTTCCTGACAATGTAGCTGGTAAAAAATGGTTAAAATTAGCCCAGTACTTTTCAAACCCTATTCATTAAAGCAAAGTAATGAAAATATCTTTCCTCTTTACAATATTAGTGTAGATTATATTTTGAGTCTTGAATAAAACAATAGTATTTCATTAATTATTTATTTATAAAAGTCGCTAATGCAAAAATTCCTTTCAATAATTAATACGTTGCCTTAACACATAATTACGTAAAAAAGTACAAAATAATGAACGACACAAAAGTCAGTCGGTTCGTATCACAAATATTAAAAAAATACAAAAAGTTTATTTAAAGCTAAATAAAAGAGAAGTCGGCCCCATTCTGTAACGGAATATTCAGTTTTCCATACTTTCCAATTTACATTTATTTTTTATTGGATCCATAGAAACACACAAACATGAATAGTCAGTTTCACTACATCTCACTGTTTCGTTATATCTAAAATACACTAAGGGTGTAATTCATTATTTACTTTTAATCAAGTAATAGTGATAGTGAAGGTACTGATAAGCTTTTACTTCGTATGTAACGGATAGGAATATTAATATTAAAAATTATTAAAAGAAAAAAACGTTATATAAATAAATTTCTAGAAATGAAATAGGTTAAAATAACGCTGTTATTTGGGCGGGTAAAAGATTCAACTATGATTTTTTTTTATATTAATTCAAAACTATCAATTATTTAGGTTTGATTTGCCATGCAAGTTCGAGATGTAGCGGAACACGTTTAACTTTACTATATAAAGTAATATAAAAGCCAATAAAATAAAAGCACCGTGGCTTCTTACAAATACTAGAGTCAATCTTTTAGGTATACTTATATCTTTATACGAAATCAAATGTTCAAAATTCCCCTTACATTTAGGACGCTTCCACATCTTATAATACGACTAAAAATGTCGTACTGGATAAATAAAAGGAACTCAGTTTTATGCACAAATCATAAAAAATAAGAATGTCTACACTAATTAGTCTAGAATACATTAACGTTTAAATACAAAATTGACGAGACGATAAAGCTAGTCCTCGTGAAGGATACAGCTACCACACCTACACCATGCTGTATAAACGACATCTTTTAGACTGTCACGTCTCCCTTTACAAAAAAATTACATATTCAGGCGGAGAACAAAGATGGAGTTTAAGTTGCACTTGGAATATTTTTGATAATGAATTTTGGTTGGATCCACGAGGGCCGGAGCCGCACCGGGCGGGGAGCACCGCTACTATGTGTGTGCCGTAGCTATAACCTGAAGGAACGTCTAAGTTTCTGGCACTACGCATATAAAATCTAACCTAATCCGTCAGTTAGACCGACTAAGAACTACACGAGTACAAATATTTGTAAAACTAATACGATATAAACTAAAACTTACATTACACGAACGCTATTGTATATGTTACCGCTAGGACTGGCTCAAAGGTTTAAAAATGCTTTTACAAATGCTTAAGACTACCGTTACCAAAATCAGATGATGTAAAATACAAGATACTTGTTGGAAATATTGGAACAAAGTTATACATTTTAAGTTACAGTCGCGTAGTGTTTTGTATATCACAATTGCATGTTGAGGAAACCCTGGATTGGACTTCGCACTCCACTCTGCTTGCTAATGTTTCAAGATATAACGTTGATTAAACGGAAGTGCTTGCGTTCTCTCCTCTCGTATTTTTAGGCTTGATAATTTGCCACATTTTTAAAACAATATAAATTAAATATCTATAGCCTACTCTATACTATCACTGGCAAATACAGAAAATATTTTATGTTGTGGAAAAGTTGGTGGTAGTTGGAGAGACGAGATGTACAGATAAAGGGTAAGTTTTTAAGAAGCCATTGCATAACGGACTGGCTCGGTGCGTGTGGATTGAGACAGGAATTTACGTGTTTGCCACAGATAAGTAAACCCGTCTGTAAGATACACTTGGCATTTTCTATTTACTACTTACATCGGTACGTAAAATAAAACATAATGCGCTAATAAGTAAACTTAAAACTATTTCTATTTAGACCTTAAGCTATAAATGCATCGTCTGGTATCATTGAAATGTACAATTCGAATAATAATTAAAAATCATTTTCTTATAAATAACACAGCGAAATATATGATTACACAAGGATTTCGACAGTGACAAAATATGTATTTGCTTACTTAATAGAAGATTTCATGAAGAGTACATCGCGCGAAGTGTTGGTTACGTTTTGACCATTTCTTTTTTTACTTTTTGGACAGTGGGTAATCTTTTAAACATTTTATTTTAGTTTTAAGATTAATAAGTGGCAGTGGCAGTGAGATTTAACGGATTAAGGGGATCGAAAAACAAGGTAACGAAGCAAATACACTTGTCAACTATACACACAAAAAATATACGTACAAAACCTACTAATACTACATCCCTACTCTAACAGCTAACAAATTTCGATTCAATCAGGACGAACGGTTGCATCAGTTTTCGGGACGAAAGTTGAACTAAAGTACACTACAGTCAGTCTTACCGCTAATTTCTTTATGTACATCATGGCAGTATCGCGTAGCTTCCGATTGTCACTTACCTATAGCTTACACAACCTAACTTCCTAACCTACAGCTTAGATAGCTTACCTGTAACCTAACTATAGCTTAGACCGTATATGTTACCGCAGAGATTTAAGCCGAGTGAAGCCTAACCACGATTTAGTTACTGTATATTATTAAAAGAAAAGATTTCTATGTCTTGTATATGTTCATATACTGCTATATTACTATCGACTAACGTCTATATCCTAAAATCCTTAGAGCGCATTATTTGGCATTTAATAGATATACTAGTATAGGTACCAGTCAGTAAAAATTTGGAAGGTTTATTCAAAAACATTATTCAATTTAGAGTTTCTGTCATAGTTTACTAACAGCCCCTCTTATATCAGCCCTGGTTATACCGCTATAGCCGCTGTCAGTCAACACCGACACTGAAAAACTATAAAGAAAGTTTCGGAGTAAACTGACAAAACTTATATATAAAGGATACAGATACCTCTATAATGGACTCAGTCTTAGAGAACCTAGAAATCGAACGTTTTATAACAAATAAAACTCATATTAGAAGTAGGTACAGTTATACATATCTATAATGATATTCTCAGTTATTTGGAAAAAAGAAACTTCATTGCGCGTTATTAGAGTAAAATATTTAGGGCCGTATAAAAATACGCGTCTTTTAAAATTACGATTAGTAATTGAAACAAACAGAGGTAATAACCAAATAAATAGACGGATTTTTGTGCGACGTTCGTTATTGTGGTTATTTTTTGGAACGCCTTATAGGAAGTGGGGATACACGTTCTATGCATCAAGTTTGGGTTATTGAAAATTATATAGTGCTTTTATTTGTTTCACATAAACACTAAATCTATATATTTTGATTCATTGTATGATGTCATTTTTTCACATGTGCGCTCGCACGCCAAATAAGTCTCATATCTACATGTGTACTGCTTACACACACACACACACAATTTTTACCGCAAATGAGTCCATGATGATACGACTATAAAGTATTAAACTGATATCTCAGATCATTGTTGCGTTTGCGTTGTTCACATATATTTATATTTTATCTTTATTCTAATACAGGTTTAGAGTTACCGGTTAATACACATACATATATTGATCACCGGTTATGCCGCGGAACCGGTGCAGATTTAATTAGTTCTCTTTTAAATAAAGCTATAGCTTATATAAAGTAGGCCTTAATAATTATCATCGGTAATAAGTGAATGAAGAATGCATAACGAAAAATAGAATACCTATGATAATTATAGACTTGGAGAAAGGAATATGTGATCATATACTTGAGAGACAATTGTCGTCTTACCCATCCGCTTGACGACCTGAGATAATGCTACTTTATCTACGAAACGGTTTTACATCATTCCAACTGGAGCGTGTAAACCTTTATAATAACTTGACCACAGTAAAATATTCCTAAGTACACGTAAAAATGTAATTGCATTAAAACTATGTGTATGGAAGTAAGTCTCAAATGCTCTCATAGTCTTATATGTGTAAGAAGCAGCAGTACGTGTACTGTCAGTCCCATTCATGTTCTGTTTTTGACGTTTCTCTTAGCGCGCTAATGATAATAGTATAATATTCAATAGAAGCTGCATAATTTGAGCAAAATTTGGGCGCGCCACATAACTAGGACAATTTTCGTAAACGTTAAAGGCGATAAGCTAAGCGAATTAGCTTCCAGAAGGATGTTTAATCCATCTTTTTAAGATAATTTGATTTTGTAAGCGTCAAGTCTCTATTCATTACCGTTTTCGAATAAATCGAGAAAAACTGAAAAACAGAAAAGAACTATTTCTTTAAAATATTTCACTCGATTGATTTGAATTTTTGATGTTTTTGGAACTGATGGTAGCATTTTATAAGTTAAAAGCTTTTGGGTTTATAAAGTCTTTCAAAAAAATAACTTCCTACTTTTAATTTTTAACCGTGATACAATTAAGCACAATACCGAAAGTATGATTATTGAATTTTCCATTCAATTTACTAGAAAGTTATCTAATTTATTACTTTTAAGTCTAAAATCAAGGTCCGCCATCTTGAAAAATAAAATGAAGTGCGTACGAAGGCCACTTAACTTATAGCACTACGGCGTTTGTACGCAATTTGTGAAAGTAGACAGTTATAATTAAAAGTAGCGCCACACTTGTAGTCCTTTTGGTCCGCAGCCGAAATGGGCCAGCGCCTCTTTCGCGCATAGGATCGGCGCGAAGTGGCGGCAACGGTGCCGCGTTTCGTACGGTTTGCGAGACCTTCCGGTGGCCTAATCTCGCCAAAGCAATTTAAAAGGGAATAATTTATACATTTAATCGATATTTGTTTCTATACTCAGGTCGACGGACGCGGTACAAACGCTGTCACGTACCATACAAAATCCAACTCACGCTTGCGAAATTTCTACGAACGATCATTATATATAGATCTCCCGACGACGTTGGCGAAGCGCGGCCGCTCCGGGTAACTCGACCTAGCCCGGACTGAAGATCTTCCTTTGAGGCGGTCGAGCATATAGACCAACGCTCCCGTCTAAACATTCCTCGCCGACCACTTTCCACCTTGATGTGCCTTTCTACAAATATGTACTTGAAAGGCTGATTCTCGGAGAATCACTCACATAAGTGTTCAATCGTATATGTTTCCTCATTACAGACCCTACAAATGGCGATGTTGTTCAGAGCAATCTCAACCTCAACCACGAGTGTCGACCTCATTCCGTAATGATCCGTAAAAAGTATAACGTATATCAACTGTTTTCTATTCAAGCCAATGTTGTCTTTGCAGAAACTATGTAGTTCCGATATTCCTCACGAATTATGTTTAACTTTCTGGGATCTCTTACTCTTTTCTTTTAAGCTACAGCTCCCAGGATAATGGATTACTATGTCGCTTCAATTGTAAATCTTCAGAGCAAACTCAACCACCCAACAGTGTTCACCTCATTCCGTAATGATCCATAAAAAGTATTACGGATATATATCAACTGTTTTCTAGTCAAGCCAATGTTGTTTTTGCAGAAACTAGTTCCTATATAATATATATTTAATTATCTGAGATATCTTACTATTATATAAAACTATACCTCTCAGGATAATGGACTACTATGTTGTAAATCTTAAGCGTAGTAATAGATCGGGCTGAAATCGTAAAGGTTCCCAGTTCAGTTCTCAACCCCGCTAGGCACCCACTTCTAGCACCAAACTTTAAACAAGCGAACGGCTAAAGAATGACTTCGAATATTCCAAGTGTCTATTTAAAATGGAACTACTGACACAAATATACAAACCAACACGCATATACACGCACCCACAGACGCACACAGACGCACGCATACGCAAACACACATACACACATCATATATACACGAACACATACACACACACGAACACATTTTAGCTGCGGTAACAAGTTCAGCCAAATAGAAAAAGACCTGCTGTTTTGAATAAGTAAACGCAAGAAAAATATTGAGATTTTTCTACAATACTTTTCTTAAGCCAAACATGAATCACAGCCATTATAGCTTTCTTTACTTCACGCAAGGCGAATGTTTTCTTCAAAAGGCTAAATAAAAGCCCACGCGAGCGATCTTGTGTTCTGATAAACCCGCCTAATGGTCATTTCTATTAAAATTCACGAAAATATAACCATAACTCATTTCTACTTAATGACGGCTTCGAAGGAGAACATTATTTTACCCAAATTGAAGGAGGCGATAAAGCTGTATGTAATTTTGTAATATACTAGCCTCGTCACCTGATTTAACTCATATTTTATGTGTTACTAATTCTTATTAATTACACTAAGCACTTTCTTAAGAGCATCTAGTCTTTTAAAAATAATATCAAAGTTTCTATTTCGCAGGCAAAAATGATATCATAACAAGCTTACCATCGATTTTAATGTCAAGAAGTTGAAACGGGCCTTCAAATATTTCTAAATCAACAGCACAACATAAACATCTTTCTGATCGCATTTAAATTCTCTTAATCAATGCCTCATCAGTTTTATCTGTATTTATAATGTCAAATGTTTCTATTCTTTCGCCATAAAAATTGTAATCAGCATCGCATTCATTAGCATTCAATCGTATTATATAATGTATGATTAAGTGGATATATCTATAATTTATTGTCTTACGTTTACCGTTGCTCAGTTTCGAACAGTAGTTTATCATATAATACGTTATCTTTATCTTCACATTTTGCGTGTACTATAATATGATTTAAGTTTAACGTATCTTCGACTTTAGTATCATCTAAATTGAGATTAATTTCAAGTGATTTTTTATTAGTTACTTTGATATTCACACTCCAAAAAACAGGTTTTTGATTAATGGACCATCACTTACAACGTAGTCGAAAATAGGTTTTAGGCGTAACGTCGTAGTTAGTATTAATTAACAACAGAATAAAAAATCATTATTGGGCGATGTATTGCAATCAATGTAGTTGGATATTAATTGGGTTATAAATTTCGATCATCTGGTATCGAGTTTTACGTCTGCTTAGTGTCTAGGCATTATAGATGCATCGATAAAGTCTTGTTCATGTTTGCCTAATTTATAAGTCCTGTTCGAAGCATACTTAATTTTTTATCTAACCTCGCAGTAAAATATTATTTGTTGTGTTATTCCTTTAATATTGAAACCAAACACACACATTTACAAACAAAATTAAATAACTAAAACACAAGATTTATATCTACATTTAAATAGATGCAACGGACGATTAAAAATGTCTAACAGGTATGGCATGGTAAAGTTTTGTTACCAAAATCCAGTAGGGGTAAGAGAAAATATCAAAAAATTTAACAGTATATGGTGTGATTTTTTTAATTTCTAAAATAGAATTTTATATTAATAGTAGTTTGGTATAAATTATAATACAACCCTATAATTTTATTGCTCAATTTGATCCGTATTTTATCATATAGGTGAGGCGATCGATTTTACGTATAGGTTAAGTAGATGACTTTGAATTCGTTATGATAATCCGTACCTGATGTAGTTTTAATTAAGTT
Organism: Charaxes varanes; assembly: GCA_024363005.1. Lineage (NCBI taxonomy): Eukaryota > Metazoa > Arthropoda > Insecta > Lepidoptera > Nymphalidae > Charaxes > Charaxes varanes. Next base: position 2,201,981 of record JANCMC010004801.1, on the reverse strand, counting down.
ATCCACATATATCTTTATGTATATATCTTTATTGTGACCACGTATGATGTCACAAGTTTTTGACAGGACAATTTCTCAATCGAAAACCATGGCTTCTTTCTCTAAGATACGTGTTAAGATCTATTTAAATCAAAGTGGGAAGTAAAAATGACTAGAGTTTAGACAAGAATATATTATTGTTAATGCTGAAATGAACTCTCGACACTCTCGGAAAGCGGAGAGTGGCAGAAGCAAAGGGAGGTATATGCCCAGCAGCGGTTACCAAGGGCTGAAAATGTTGATGACAATGATTATTAACTAGTTGTGTTCCGCGACTTCATCTACTAAAAGTTAACATTCCCTTATACCTCCTTAATCTGCCCCTATCGCAAAATCTGTTCGTAGTGGATATCTACAAACAATACACTACCCCCAGCCAAATAACATAAGAAATAAAGACTATTTTTTTTTGTTAAGACAAATTGAAAATGATCAATAGAAAGCACGGCGCTAGCGGTATACATCATTTCCAATTGATGAAATTTTATATAAATAACCGTAGGTTAACGTATCGTCTTTACCAAATTATTATTCTAGAATGAAGAAAGTGGTGGCCACATCGTTTTACCTCAACTCGCTGATAATATTTGAGACAAATAGGCGTCAATATTGATAAAGATTTATAGGCATATAATAAGGCAAATTTTTCTTGTCAGGCGCAGATCCAGCTTTCCAAAAGGTGGACACAGCCAATCAATTTTTAGCCAAATTCAAGTCAAAATACATATTATTGCTTATAATCGACATAGTTCATTCCTAAAAGTCCAAAAGTCATATACGTCTCTAATGCCGGAACCAGACAGCTCAAAGAGTTTGTTGAAGTTCCTTGAAGACTACAAAGTACTACAAAACTTTCCGCAGCTACACAAAATCCCCGGTCACACTACATGACCATTGAAACGTCTGGCTCCATCATAAGATATATATTTATATGATATTGAAAAACTGTGTTTTGTAAGGTATTGGATATAATCTTTTTTCGGCTTTCGATCCCAATAGACCACTATAGTGTGACGTTACAAGTCTATTGGAGTGGTGGGCATGCCCATCTAGGCCACCACGGTGTATCCGTGCTGTTTCTTGTACATTTTATGTTATTCATTTTTACAAACATTTAATCTGAACAGAAACAAAAACCATCTTATCATCTAGTTAACCAAAAGTTTAAGCATTTGAAACGAGTTCTGATCGGAGCACAAACCGGATTCGATACTTGAATAGAGAAATAAAAATCATAAAAATATTACTAATGCGCTACCGGTATTATATAAGCGGGTTTACTGTGATTAACCTAATGATACGATTTTATTATTGTTTTTATGAAGTATTGGCTGATTAGCCGCGAGTCCGTTGGCCTTGAATTTAGTCTATATATCTTCACAAATAAATAAAATCGAATTATCTGTTTGTGCTTTTGTAGGAATTACAATGTCTTATGTGAGAAAGAGGTACTGGTACCCGGACGTGCCTGGAGAACTGGGACTGAAAGCATGGCGCTGCCTCTAATTAGATAGACAGGAGGAAATGAAAGAGATGGAGTCAAAGGATATAAAAGTGGAGAGGAGAGAAAGTATGCGGATAATACTGTCACAGACGATGCAGGGGGAGTGACAATAGCAGCTAAGGTAGTCCTTTCTTATCTTTTAAGACTCCTCCTTTTTTCTTTTCGTTTAACAAAGACTCTTTCTTATCTTCTCTTTCTTTTGTGATGAGTGAGATAACCTCGGCTAGATTTAGATTTAGATTTCGTGGTTTCTACAAGCTGCCGGTTTTTATAAATTTACTTATTTGGAACTACTGGAATATAGGTAAGTGATGAATACAAGATATACGATAGGGTCGAAGGGCATCCGCATTGCGGGCCCTGGTGAAACTCTATCTTAATTACATTACTATATCACGTAGATGAAGACACGCGCATTAGCTAGTTTTTAACAAATAAAGGATAACATTATATTATTTTTCAAAAGTTAATTTAAGCCCACGCTTAAAGGCAAAATCAATTACTTTAATTGAAAGCTTAATAAGTTTTATTGAAGCTTTTTAATTATGTTACCAATATTAAGCCGACTCTATTTCTGTTATAGAAGTATGGCGATGTTTGGCGGTAGTCCATGACAAGCAGGAATAAAGAAAATTCTTTACTTTATCCTTGTTCCCAGCGTTATCCCGGTCTAAGTACCATGGGCCGCTTAGATTGCAGAGGATGTGTCTGTGGGGCGAAAAAAGATGAAAAAAGTTAGATTACTTCACATAAATAACACACTAATATATAAAGCTGAAGAGTTTGTTTGTTTGTGTACTTGAACGCGCTAATCTCAAGAACCACAGATTCGATTTGAAAAATTCTTTCAGTGTTAGATTGCCCATTTATCGAGGAAGGCTATATTATATATATCATTACGCTAAAACTTTTCATCTACTTTTACACGGACGAAGTGGCGGGTAACAACTAGTCGTATATATAGTATTATGCAATTAGTAATAAAAAAAAAAACAATTTCGACATACATAATTTTACATGAGTATATTATTTCAGGTGATTAAAAATTTACTTTGCCTGAATGCACTAGTAAGTTACGTTTTCACTAGTGATTCACCAGTTTTGATATGTCCATAAGTTTATACCCATAAGCGTAGGAAGCCAAAACCTACCATTTAACCGTCTAGAGGTGAATGCACTGTTTCGTCTTTAGCTACTATGAGTCATGCAATGTGAGATTACGGAATATGACTTTAGCTCCCATTATTACGTCTGCGATACTAAATGTAACCTTTATTTGTTGGGAATTTCGTCTTACTAGAAGATAGTATATTGTAAAAACCATACAATTATCATAACATTAAGTAGTACTGACTTCTGAGATAGTTTTTAACAACCGTGTGTCTCAAGTCAGTTCCGTGCGTTACAGTACATACGCGACTTTTACTTGTAACTGGCTGATTTTACAAGGAATAACAAAGGCTACTTTGCTTTTAGCTGAATAATTAGGATAAAGTATAAAAAACCTAAATATTTAATAAAATGACGCGGACGAAGGCGCCGGGTACAATTGGTTTGAAATATATTTAAATATTTACTATGCAGATTCTCCAGTAGTGTAAAATATAACCTAGTTCACAAAGATATATTTAAATAATAACTCGTAATTGAGTACTGATCAACTAAATTTAAATATTCACGCCTTGCATACTTAAATGCGAAACGGTATTACATCCTTTGCGGAACCTATTATCTCTCATCTAAATGAAGTATGCAAATATCACCTTTATAACGTATAATTATAGCTGTTAAGTTCCTGTTTACTTATTATTAAGTTCTAAAGTAATCAACGCGGTGTGCTGTAAATTTATACGATAAAGGAAGTGCGCTTAAGGCAGGAAATTAGCGTATGCAGTACGTGGGATTATCGATAATGGCTGTAAAACGGAGTCCATCGTCGCCAGATTTAGTTTTTAGACTCAAATATCTTCTTCTACCTAGCATTATCCCGGTCCAGTACCAGGGTCCGCTTAAATGGCAGAGGATGTGGCTGTGGGACAAGTTAAGATCACCGATTGCCGTCTGACAACATCCTCGGAACTCCCACCATGTTTCTAGAACAAGGAGGATGTCGGATATTCGAAAACCAGGATTAAAAATGTTTACCCACCTATCACCCGTTTGCGCTAAGAACTGTTTTACCTAGCGATCGACACAAATGCTGCCTACTCACGAGCTCTACCTCCTCACACAACTACGCATGTATATTTATTTGACTGGCCTCTTGGCGCAGTGGCAGTGACTTCGTCTTCTGCTTTGGGGGTTATGGGTTCGATTCCCGCCTTCAGTCTGCGTGTACTATCTATATGTATATGTTTATATATTTCTACAAACATATTTGTGTGTAACAGGCGTTTATTACCCATAACACTGGCATTAATTTGCCTACCTTAGAAACAGACGTCCGTGTGTCATATAGTCCTGTATATATTAAATATCTAACGGGCGGACGGACCGACGGTTTGAACAAAACTATAAGGGTTTCTTGTGTCCTACGGAACCCTAAAAACGACCGAAAAGTTTATCGTTTCGACTCTACGTGACTAATAGCTGTTTAAAGGTTACGCCATACCGTATTGTTTCAACTTGAGATGTAAGCCGTCGACACCGTAGCTACTATGGGCTATTTGCTATTGTTTTTACCATGACAGGTGTGAGCTCGCGCCAGTCGCTTACCGACCTGCGCAGGAGTTGGTCGCGTTCGCCAGTGAAAGAAAAAATACAATCGAAAAAAACATCGAGCGCGAAAATTGTGTTTGTGCAATAAACTCGCGGTGTCTGTGATCTGTGTCTGTGTTACTGTGCTGGGATTTTTTCTTGATAGTTGCCTTCTGTTTGGATTGATTAAGGTGAGTTTTCTGTTAAATATATTGTTTCTAAAAGGTTAGAATTGACGATAACATCTCGGTTGGGATATTTGTTTCAAGGCCAAGGTTTTTCATAACAATGTTAAATTCTAATGTCGTGTAATTGTTCAAATTGTTACTATCGTGTGTTTAGTTACTTAATGTTACAAAGAAACTGTGTAACTCGGTTAACATCGCAGTTTTCCAGAGTTCTCTACCACTGATAGAGTTGTATAAGGATTTTTTGTCATTAAACTTACAAGTACATGACAACAAGTTATACAAAATTAAACATAAATGAGGTCGAAGGGGGATTACACCAAATAACATAAACAAAAGAACAGAGTATTGGAATAGAGAAAAAAGTAACAAACTAAGTAAGGATTAACAAATTCATAATTAAATTAAATTAATTTTTAAAAATGCTTTACTAGTAGTGGTCATTCCATTCTGTTGTATGCTGATGCCCATGGACCTCTGCACTTCCAGAAGGCTTGCAGATGCGTTGCCGGCCTTTAAGGACGGATTTAGGAAACGGGGAACTATTAAAAACCGAACGAAATGATAATAATACCATCACTTGAAGTGACAGCACTTCCGCCACTTTACGCCGATCTTATGTCAGATAGAGGGACTAGTACCCGGAGGTGCCGACCCAATTCGGCGCAGACCAAAAGGACTGCAAGTGTGGCGCTACCTCTAATTAAATCTAAGTAAGTCGTAAATAAGAAGGAATAAAGAAGGAAACTCCTAAAGGGATAAGTTAATCCATTGTACACGTTTTTTTGTATTTGTGTTTGTGTATATTTTATTGGTACCAAAAAAATATAAAAAAACTGAATAAAGCAAGAAAAACTAAACGTATTCTCTCTGCAAAACCGAAGGTCAAGTCATCAGGAGATATCTACATATCATGGACAACTAAATTATTTTGCAATTAGGCAAATAACAATTATTAGAGGTTGCTTGTAAAGTCACTCTTTAAATAACTTTGTCAACAGTCAAAGTTGTGTTTTTTCTGACTTTATTACTTTCTTTCTGTGCAATGCTCCTTTGTTTCGGTGTAGGTTGCCAGTCGCCATTCATCTTTGTTTCTTTTGTCACGCGGATTTATGCAATTTTATACATTAATATGTGAAGCGAAAAACTTAGGTACCATTTCACGAAACTTAATTTTAAGATGGACTTCGTCACTAAAGTATTGCAAATATACTACGAAACCCATGAATATAGTTTTCACCATCATGTGAACGTTGAGGCCAAGAAATGAAAAGAACGGCCTACGCGGACGAACTCGCGGAGAGAGACCCGATTAATATCACTTTGTGATATTAATCGTAATTAGAGGGCTTGTTAAGGAGGGCACATAAAGCAGTGTGTCCCGATTAATGTCCTGAGCGATATTAGAGGTAGTCGAGGTTCTGGGAATGACATCGAACAGAAGTCGGTAATTTTAACTCGCACCACAGCTACATCCTCTGAAATTCAAACAGACCCTGGTATTAAACCAGGACAACGCTAGAAACGAGAAGATTAAAAAGTCGTTAGCATTCCACGGATTAACCGCACGCCCGCCTAGCCAAATCTGCTGCGATCCTACCAGTTAGATGTCTATGATACCTGCGCGTAGGTGGCCGGCGTGGAGTAGGCGGGCTTGGCCGCGGTGTCGTAGGCGGGCTGCGGCTGCGGCGGCGCGGCCGCGGGGTAGGCGGCGGCGGCCTGCTGGTAGTAGGCGCTCTTGCTGGCGTCGTACGCGGACGCAGCCGCCGCGGCCGCGTGCGCGTGCGCGTGCGCAGCTGAATGACAATGACCTCGCTTCAATTGTGGACTTTAATAAATGTTTTGTACGGTATCCTAACACATATACCAGTTTCTTTCTCCTTACAATACCCTTGAACTTCGACATACTGTTTTTTCACTTTTGTATGACATCTTCCCGATTCAATGTAGGATGAGTAATACGAGAGTATTAAAAAAGGTGTCTTTGCATTTTTGGTTTTGCTTTTGCATGAAGATGATCTTGTTACCACAGTTAGAACAAAACGGAGTATACAAGCTCCTCTTGAGACAAATTTCTTAGCATTCCATCGCGTTGCACGAGGAAGGAACCATAGCAGTGCCCGGGACCTGTGACCCATGTGTAGGTTTAGGAGCACGCTCTTTATAGTGATCGCTAACACTCACCTTCACTGCCAGTGTTCCCTCCCCTGCCTAGCCAAATCTGGTACGATCCTACTAGTGCGGCTTTAGATGTCCTTTCTAGTAATGAACTTATGATAGTTCTTGACAAGCCAAGGTCTTTTGTAAGTTGTATAGGGATTTTGCTGGTATACCCCTTGCTCCTACCTCTACCGCATACAAGCTGGTTTTATAACCGTTTTTAGTGAGCTCATTGGTTAGATCAAAGTACTTGTTCATTTTTATCAGATGGTCTTTGGGGATGGTGGTCTTCCATTGTAAGTTTTGTAAGTTATACAAACTTGCGTAAAAATTAAATGTCCGGAATTAGACATATTTCACATTATCTCAGATAATTATATCAATTAAAAGTATGTTAGAATTAAGAAATAATTCATTGTAATGCACATAAGTTTACTTTGAAGGAATTTATATATTCTTATTTTGTTCCATAATAGCAAATTGGGAAACAATAATGTCTTTTCAGATATGATGATAAAAATATAAATATTAACCCAGTTGTCTAAATACCCCAGTTGTGTCCGATTAGAATAATAATACTAAGCTAAGTTATATTAGACATGATGCAATTCAAAGCTAGATTTTATTAAAAGGAAAGTGCATTTACTAGGTCCTTCACACATATCTTAGAGCAGTTACAATATGCTTCCAACACTAAAAAGAACAGTAATTTTTCATTGACCAGGAGTTAGACTAAATTGCCAAATCATATAGAGTTTAACTGTAGATTATGATACATATTAAGTTATTTTCATTTTTCCTTTATTTCATTTCACAGTTATTGGTTCTAAACTAAATTCTACTTTACTATTGGATTATATTTTTGTTTACTGTAACTACTAGTTTCTGTTAAGAACTTTAAAAATTATGTCCTACAGAAGGATCATAATATTGACATCTATTCATATAACAAGCATTTATTGTACTTTTTTACTCACCTCTGTAATTAAAAATAAACTGCGATTGCTTGATATACACACATACTCATAAGATTATTGTTGTTAGCATTGAAACTTAATAGATCATTGACATTGTACATCTCAGTTCAATGACATTTAAACATTTATATGTAAACAATGTGCAATAAATGAGAAGTCCCAGAAATTATCGATTTTATAAAACTATGAGTCACTTTTGCCGCATTTTGACTTGGGTCGATTTCTATAAGGCTACATGGACATATTTTATTTCGGAGTTGAGAATGTGATGCTGTTATTAACTATTATCAGCCATTCGTTTATTTGCAAATAATTACCTTGCGTGGCGGCAGCGGCTTGATACGCAGTATCGTAACCTGTCGCTGCGGCACGTTGAGTCCCGTACGTCGCGGCGGTCGCAGCAGGTGCCACGGCGTACCCTGTTTGTCCGCCGTACGCCGCTCCGGCAGTAGCAGCCCTAAAAATGGCCAACGAAAAACTTAAACACTGTGAAATACTCCACTTTTATCGTAAAAATTACAATCAATACAAACCAGACGCCATTTTGATTACATAGAAAAGCGAGCACAAGGCATCCCATCGAATCATTTTTGGTTCCAGTAGTACCTAGAGATATCAACACGTAAATAAACGGAAAACAACTTACCCATATTGGGTACCTCCATGGGTAAACCCAAAGTAATTATTTGCTGCCATCATTGACCAATTTTCCGCGTAGAAAATATACACACACTTCTCGGCGGAAAACGTGAATCAAAAGACCGGCGTTTTGTCTCTGACAGAAAAAATATGGCGGCTAAATTGCATAGACAATACTAAAAACGGAAAAGGAAATTACATACACAGACTACACTTTACAGAGCCAATATTCAATGTTAGGGCTTTTACGCAATATAAAATTTCGACATTTAAAGAATATTAAATGTTTTAAAAATGTTATTTAAAATGAAATTTCATCCTGGTTTATCCGAAATTGTTTCTACAATCTAGAAAATGCTTCGATATATTTTAATCTATATAATATTATCTAAATACTTCCATATCTAGAACTTATTTTCCTTTAAACATGGCTTTGTTCACGATAACTATTTAAAGCTTGTATACTATTTAAAACAACATTAAAATGTGTTCCTAATATTAGGCGTCCTGTGTTAAAGATGTTATTTAACTATTTCAGCGCAGAGACAGAAATGGACATCTGTGCAATATGCATAAATATTATGTATGGTGTGGTTGTTCTTCTTTAGTTCTAAATAAAAGTGTGCGAGAGGGCGTCTATTTAATAACGTCCATTTACAACAACCAAAACATTTATTCATTTTAAAGCATTTAAATTATAAGATTTTTCCTCTTGGGTTATTCCTTCATTTTTTAGGATTGTGGCAATAATAAGCACAATCGTCTTCCTACATGTAGCTTTAATTTTTATGATATTACTTATTTATTATTGAAAATGCAGTATTCCATAAAGTGTATTTTGTTAATAATTTACATTATGTATTCATTAATAATAACGTTATTATTATAATCAGCCATCTGTATCCCACAGTTGAGCAAAGGCCATTCCCAATTCATTCATCCATCTCTGTGTTAGGCTTTATTCAACCAGGTAATAAGCGTTTGTGAAAGTCATCTCCACATCTATTCCATGGTTGGCCACATCACCTTTTATATTATAATAAAACACATAACTTGTCGACTCATTTATTTTACAAAAATACAATATAGATAGTACATATTTTACAGAATATTACATTTTAGACTATTATTCTCATTCAAATTAAGCTTACCACATGTAAGTTTAACTGTGTTTTCACAAAGATCATACTTTTCCCTTAAATCCTTACCATTATCCCAATAGTAACTTAAATATTATGGTTAAAATATTCAAAAGGATGAGTGGAACTGAAAAAAAAAATCATAATTTTTGTGACAATATGTAGATTACCTAGATATTATGAAAAAAAAAAACTTTTAATACTATGATTGCTATGAAAAGTTTGACTGAGTGGTTTAGCATAATAGGGCATGCTTATAGTCCTTTCTTGTTCACAAATCAAATTAGGATTGATTTTTGTATTTAGGCTTTAATTATACCTGATAACCACCCTAGTCTCCAAGCCAAGTGCTTTAGCAGCCTGCTTGCTATAGTGCCGAGTAAGAAAAAAAAGGGATTGATGTGTTTATTTATTGAAACCTGCAAGACTGTATGCCTGTGAAATGTATACTTTTAAGATTGGTGTGTAGTCATGACAATACTGTCACATCAAGTCATTTGGTTTATGAGTTTCTGGTGGCCTAAGACCCTCAATAAATTCTCTTTTGTCCTCACACACTATGGTCGCCCTACTGCAAATCAGCGAGAGAAAGCTGCCCTCATAAAAGAAGAAGGATCCCTCTATAAAGGCTGGCAACGATTCTGCGATCCCTACGGTGGTATAAATGTCTATGGGCGTTGGTAGTCCCTTATCGTCTGTTCTTTGCTTCTTGTGATATATATAAAAAAACTATGGTAATTAACATTCAAATTTAATTGGTTATAACTAAATTAGTAGTTCTAAAATTTATTTATATTTGCAAATTCCTACTGATACAAAATTCTCAATCAAATTCAATAGTTAGAAGCACACAATATGTGTGCTATAAGAGAATGTTTTTTTTCTGTAATAGTTTTTATCATAATAAACTTTAAAGATCAACATTGACTGATTTCAAATAAATTAACAGCATCCTAATTTGAACTAACATAATATATATAATTTTTATTTAATTACTGTCTTTACTTACTTCTTGTTACTGTTCGTATCGACCTAACTAGATTTAAAATTTGAAACTTGATAGATGACTGGTCTTCAAATCCTTGATTTTGTGTGTTAGAGCCCCATCCCACTAGAAATAATAATAAAAATTTCTTAAAACAAAACAATCACCTATAAAGTGTGTTGATTATCTGGCTATAATTTACTTTATTTAGAAAACTGTCCAAGCTCTTTAGAACTACTGTCTTTATTTTCTTTAATTTAATCTTAAGTGCCGGTCAAGCTTAGACTTTAGAGTGCTAGATATTTAGAAATCTACACAGGGAAAATTATTTTGGTAGCAGATATAATTTACATCAAAAAACATTTAGATGACACAGTCATGTCATGTACCATCTGTAAAGTACAAAACGGTTTAATTAACTTTATATTCATCAAATTTATAACGCTCTAGTTTTTTAACGACGTCAAAAAAATTAGCTACAAGGTGAGGTTAGAAAACAACTTACTTTTTTGCATAAATCTTTCTTCGTGAAGAACGCACACTGCATTTAGGCAGAGCAAAGTTGCCTCAAATAAATTCCATAATGTTAACATTTTATGATAGTTATTGTTTAGCAAAAGCTAAAAAACAATCTACATTCAAAATTAGCAATTTTTTATTCAAAAAATGATAGATTAATCTCAATACTCAATAGAAATAGATATATTTACTCTGTCTGTTGTTATGAGAGTTTTTTGATGTGTTGACATAGGTTGACGGATACTAACGGATAGTCGGATACAAATTGTAAAAAAAAACGTAGTTAACCATAAAATTTATTTTTCATCACACTTGTTTGAAAAAGTTTAATTAGCATTGGGGGATAGAGGGGACAAAATAAAATTTTCTTCCCATGGGTTTTTTGTTTCTACTTTGTGATTGGTCCGCATTTATGCTTATCACATCTGTTAGGTTAGAGTTGCTCACTTGAATTCTCTATACATTGTTAACATTTAAACTATCCAAAGTAATACTATCCCTGCCTCTCATAACAATATAAATATATTTTTCACGAATTGTTATATATAAAAAATTAAATTTTATTTTTTCAAAATTATTGAAGTAAAGCTCCATTACGCACGCTTGACTGAAGACGCTTGACTTGAAGATGCAATTATATATAATTATATAGAAGCTTTAGAAGGGGATGGGATCCAGAATTAGAGTTACAATCTCTTTCAGCTTAGTTTGACTCAGTTTGATTTAGATAAACTGAGTTCGGCTAAGTTCGACTTAGTTCGAGTGTCTGTGGCATATATACATACAGTGACATTTATTATGTCACTGTATGTATATATGCTGTATGTATATAAAGATGGAGCAGTAGTTGTGTGAATTTTACCATGATGCTGAAGTGGCGCCTCCTTGTTTACGTAAATTGACGGACATTTTTAATATACATAGATGTTACTCCTTTATGTAGTCTCCATGATATTAATATAGTGCCGAGCACAACACGAGACATGAGTCTATAGATGTGCCAACTCGGAATAAAACTCGACTCGAGTTAATTTGAGAGTTTTTGTTTTTACCAAATTAACGACTCTCTTTTTAAAAAAGAACAGATCCATACATATAAATAATATTGATTTGTTTTTGGAAATTTATACGACATTGTACCTATAACATACCAAAAGTTATATATACAGGCGGAGTGCATCAACCGTGTACTCGCTCAACATTTACTGTAGCAATCCCATTTGTTGACGTTGAAGTTGACCATCCCTGACAAAGTCATCTGTCATGCACGGTGATTGGCAGCATAACATTCATAATTGTAAAATTGTACTTTCCTTATTTTTTCTTATAGTGAACCACTAGATACTGCACAGTGGGACTTTTAGACTTATTTAAGTACAAATAATTATACACGAAACTAATGGAAGAGAATGCAATTCAAATGGACGTTGACGCCTTAGACGTCGCAACTGATGAAAAAGATCTTAAAACTTTTGCAAACAAAATTAATTTACCTAGAACTGAACCAAATAAAAGCGAGTGCGATAACAAAGCAATTGATGACTTGAATCGCCTAACCGCTGACATTGACAAAGTAAATGATACTCGAATAAGTCCCAAAAAGTCTAACAAAAATATAAGCAATGATGAAAATCACTCGGCAGGTGGTGCTCAAAATAGACCATCGAATTGCAAAGATAATGTTAATCCTGAATTATTCTCTGAACAGCCCTGTTCAAATAATGCAAATAAGTCTCCTACCATAGATTCAGTTCTTTCCTTAGGCAATTCTGTTAATAACACAGATAAATTTGTTAATGATATTGAGAAAGACTCTCTTACAAGTAAAAGTAATCTACAACTTAATGACAATGTAAATAATGATTTGTGCCCAAGTATTATATCTGAACTTAGTCAAAATACATTTGATGCTGAACATTTTCCATCATGTTCAAAGGACTCTCTTCTTGTAGAGAGAGCATATGTACGGGATAGAAATATCCCTTCACCCGTAAGTGATGAAAATATATCACAAGATGCTCTAAGCGTCGACGACAATAACACACAGGGAGACCATGAAACTATCAGCCCTAGCACTAGCAATAGAAATGATAGTTATTTTACTACAGATTTACACCAAAAAGTAAAACTTTATGCTGAGGATAAGGGGCCTAGGATATATCCAGTGAAAGGTAATATTGTTACACCTCCAATAATCACAAAGAATCTACCAGAAGTGTTTAAATTTATGCCTATACACGGTATGCCCAAATCAACAGCTGATTTGGATCAGTTTCAAGATACAAAGGTTAGGGAATATATGGGGTGTGATCTGAGTGATGAAGAGTTTAATAATTTGGCTCAGTATTGCAGGTAATTGTAATTTATATGGTTCAGATTTCAATGTGTGAATAATCTTATACTGTTTATTCTAAGATTTATCTCAAAAAGGTAAAAAGTTGCTCTCATTTGCATCATGCATAAAATATGCAAATTGGACTAATAATTAAGCACATAAAACTATCTTATGAGAAAATCAAATTTATTATTGGGTAATATTTAAACATTCAGCATTTACTCTTATTAACACACAACAGTTGTTTTTGATTGTAGTTGTTTTCAAGCCATTATTGTGGAGGCATCCAGGGAAATGCAATGTCCCTAAAGAAAATTTCGAAAATGTCACAAAAGTGAAGAGAAGTATTTGAAAATTAAATGTGCGTGTAGAACCATTTGGTAGAAGTTATATGTATTTCTTTAAAAACTTTATTTGTACAATTATCACTATTAATACCATTTAATAATGTACTATCATAAAATAATGTTTAAAATTTATTTGTATCAAGTAGAAAGGGCATCTAAATCTGCACTAGTAGGATCATACCAGATTTGGATAGGCAGAGGAGGGAAACCAAAGAATACTCTCAGTGAGTCTGAGTCTGAGTGAGAGTACTGTTAAACCTGCACTTCACCTGGGTCACAAGTCCCGGATACTGCTAAAGTGTCTTCCTCTGCAATTTAATAGACCCGATACCCGCAAGTTTATGGAATGGAATGCTAAGAAATTTGTCTTTCCTAGTTTTTCTAAAATAACATGAGTTTCCATAGGGAAATTCATGTTATTTTAATAACTATTATTCTGTCAGTACAAATTTTTTGCAAATACTATAAAGGAGGGGGAGGGGGGGTAAATTTACAAAGAAATAGAGATGATGATGAAAAGGTCTGGTTGTTTCTATTCTCAGCCCTGATCATTTGAAGACTGGCAATGAACTGAAGCTGTTGAGTCGTTTCCCCACACAAGAGCCTTTACCCGAAAACACAATCAACACATTACAGCTGAATGGTGTGGGTGATAACCTTTGCATTATAAAGAAATTGAAACTTCGAGTGGAAAAGGATACCAGACATCTCTATACAAAGAAACTTAAATATAGGGGTTTGCGGTTACTACCTCTTCCACAGGTATTGTCTATAACTTATTTAAAAAAATATGTTGTTTTTTGAAGTTGTAACTGATTTTTTTTTTAACTTTTTACTTTATTTGAGTGAGTTAACTCGACTTAATTTATTGCAACTTGAATTACAATTGATCTCAGTGTATGTTGCCACAATTGTGTTCCAGAAAATATTAGATTTTTTTTTATTTCTTAAACTCTTATCGAAAGATCTATAAAAATATAATTTTTATTTCAAATTATAATATGTATGACATTTATATTTTTTTAATTTTTAAGTTAGGTATCTTGCTGGATAATGTAACATTTTCTATTCAATGTATTAATATAATATGTACAATTTTAGAATGAAGATTACAAAATTTCATTTTCTCCTTTGGAGCCGGGCAAGGACTTGATATTCCGCGTTCGCGTCTACCGACCCTTCTACTGCAGAGGCAGGGAAAGACATGTGAGTGATGAAATGTAAACCAAAAATAATTAACCAATAAATCATCGAAAAGAAGGCAAACATTGGCTGTTTTGTGCTTGAACTAATTTTTCTAAACAATATTTGAAAAATTTTAAACACCATGACCAATGATGTGCTTTAATTCTCGTCACTTCTTTAATATAATTTTGACTTTCTTTTTCTACACAAGAAGGCAACGAGTGTGCAGCGTACAGCCTATGGCCTAGTCACCTTGTTATTTTACAGTATTAGACTATGCTCGCCGACTTAATTGAAATTTTGAGCAACGGCGACGATGATGAGGACGA
>JANCMC010004801.1:2119412-2183580 GCA_024363005.1 Charaxes varanes | reverse complement strand
AACCGTTGCCACTGTGTTTTGGGCACAGATGCATTCTGTATATCTGCAAAACATTAATTTCTATAAACAATCAAATTAATTTGAAACAATATTTTATGACAGTGATGATATTAGTAAATATTGAAAATACTGTCAATAAAGTTTAAAAAGAAGAATAACTTCTACCAAGTGGACAGGGTTCTACGCGATTATTTCTTTTTCAGTTTCTTTAATTTTTTCACTTTTCATTGCAATTTTTCGATATTTTCGAAATTTCTTTGGGGGCACTGCGTGCCATCGCTTGCCCTTACAAAAGAATCCTGGATCTAACATAGATATACCTACAATAAAGTTTAAGATTTTTTCACAAACTACTAAGGTGCTATTTAATTAACAACCGATTAAAGTTATGTTACACGAGAAAATGTGAAATTCTTAGCGTACAAGCCAAATTACGTTTTGCGTTTTATTTTTAGAATTACAGTACAGTTGGGTTTGTGCACGTGATGGTTCCACGTGATGGTGAGGAAGTCCGCCCCCACGGAAGACCACCTGGTCTCATCAAGGTATCTCATAATCTTAATTTCTCAATTGACAGAACATTCTGATTGTAGTGGACGCCCACCTATTCATTATCGCTATAAATACAGTGGTAACATCATGATAAGAAAAATAGAATTGAAATATATTACTATATTACACTTAAAACTACGTTATTCATCGGTAGGTTATTATAGTAACTGCATGTTAGAACTGAGTGTTAATAACACCGTCTCGTATTGAATTGGAGAACTAGTGTTTCTGACCAAGTCAAGTAGTTCCAGGGCCTTACGACGCGGGAGTGGTTCAGTTCTTGTTCCCCTTCTTAGCCAAATTTGAACTAAATTTTAGGTGCGGCTATAGATGTCTTTTGTAATTGGGAACTTAAAGAAGATTAGAGGTTTCTTTCCACTAGATCTTCTTAATGTTATCCTGATTTAGTACCAGGGACCGCTTAGATTGCAGCGTATGTGGCTGTGGGGTGAATTAAGATGACTACCGTCTGACGTTATCCCCGGAACCCCCACGTTCTCTACAATTTGACGACTAATATTACTCAGGGACATTAATAGGAGCCCACTGTTTTACGTTCCTTCCAAGTTATGGAGGAGATTGGATTTGGAGAAAATCAGCCTTAGAATAGATCACTCATCTATTACCCGGGCCAAGACAAGAGCTACTTAACCTAGCGATCGACATAAATGCCGGCCACTGATTAATCTACGACCTAATCTTTTCTTCAGATCTAATTTTTTTTAGACAAGTAATAAATCTAGTCCGGATGTTGTGACAAGAAAAACCTACGGATGTTATTTATTATTCTGAAATATCAAAATAAGATTGTATTGCTTTACAATTAAATCTTTTGTAGATATCTATTGCATTTGATATTTCTTTTTAAATTTATTACCTACTACTATTTCATCATGTTAAGTATTCAATTTACATAAGCATTCAATGTGAATGATATTGTTTTGTTTGTAATAATAATTTTAAAATGTTACAAATGTGCATTCTATTGTGTTAGATTAATGTGGATTATGGAATCTATTGTATTAAATTATAACAACATATTTTTTACTACATTCTAGGCAATAAAATGATGACTATTTTTTTTATATTACAGAAGTAAAAGGACAGGCGGTGCGCCCAGCGCTAGTCTATCAGCGCAAGACTACAAATTCTTGGAGTGGGGGAAATACCGCGATACGAGCGAATTTAGTTCGTACGAACGCGATGTGCGATCAAACATTTTGATGTTTAAGGAGTGTCCTAAATGAAGTTAGCGCGATCGCATAATTTTTAGGGTTCCGTACCTCAAAAGGAAAAAAGGAACCCTTATAGGACCACTTCGTTGTCCGTCTGTCTGTCTGTCTGTCAAGATCCTTTTTCTCAGGAACGGGAAGACCTAAAAATTTGAAATTAATACCATAAACTGAAGTCTGCGGTCCCTTGAAGTTGAGAAAAAATCTACCCTCCAAGTGAACACAATCAAAAGATATGGGCGTTTACATTTAAATATCACTTCGTTAACTATTATTTTGTTGCTATTATGCTGTTTTTATCAAATTATGACTAATATAATATTATAATTAATAGGCAAGACGTGACGTCACGTGCTCTGATTGCTGTCGCGTGTCACGTGATTTGTGTTTATTAAATTGATTCATATTTTTAAAATATCAAACAATTTGACATATTTTAGTCGTTCCACTCGATATACATAACAAAAACTTTAGTGGCAACTACTCTATTCGGCTGCCAACCAAAATGACTGCAGGAATGGCTCTACCTCTGAAAATACTTGTTTATATACCTTAGAGCTAGATTCTCTCGGTAACATGGTCTCGAAGATGCTGCGGTTCCGATTGTGCGCGTCTATATCCACGTACACCACGCTCCAGGACGCACCCTTGTCACCGAACAGATTGCAGCCGTTGATGGCCTCCAGTGCCGCTTTAGCCATACCTAGAAATATTATAATTTTTCTTAGTATATTGTATACATAATATCTTCTTTTCCTCTTTAGCGTTATCCCGGTATAGTAGTACCAGGGTCCGCTTAGATTGCAGAGGATGAGGCGAGTTAAGATGACCGATTGCCGTCTGACAATTTTTATGGCCTGGCTTTATATGTTTTTTTATAAAGGTTAGACATTTACATTTAGATATAAAAAAAATTTAGTAAAATGCAATTGACATGTGAAATTTTAATCAGATTTTTTTATACCTATGGATGATGCGTGAATCTCTGGTTTCCCATCATTGTACTTTGTCCCTCTCTCCCACATGCCATAGTCAGGCGTCCTATATGCTCTCTCTACATAGTAGACTAAATTTTGTACAAATGCCACTTCATCCTGAAATATGTGATTTTTTTTTAAATTTTTGAAGTAATACGAGGACATATTATTACTACTTACTGGGACTTTCTCTTCTGAATTAAAAAGGAACTGAATCTTATTTTGCCTTATTCCAAACATGGACCTTCAGTTGCCATTGAATTGATACTGGATTATAAGAGTATTATGAATTAACAAATTTCTAGTATCTGCAGTTTACATTTACATTCCCTTACACTTTACATTAAATTTTACAAAGCAAAGCAACGCGATGGACCCACCATCAACACGGTGAATCATGATTTTTATAGCAATTTTAAATCTCATCCATTCTTCGATTCCATCTATAACGCTTTGAGTTATGGGGCGTGCAAAAGGATTAATTTACAGCTCTGATACTCATATAATTGTGTACAAGGCTAAAACTCTTTTCCAAATTCACAGTTATCTCCCAGCAATGACAGTGACGGTGTCTCCAGACCGGCATGACGGTAGTTCCTCCCAAAGATGGGGAGCACCGCGACGAGTTACTCTGAAACGAAAACCTGGCGCTCCCTTAGGCGTCAGTATTGTTGGTGGAAAGGTCGACATCATTGCGAACCAAAAAGCTGAAAATGGCGAAGAGAAAGCGATATTTGGTATATTTATAAAGAACGTCGTGCCAAATAGTCCAGCGGCGCTTTGTGGGGAATTACAAGTGAGTATGCTAAAAATAATAAATAAATTGGAAATGTACGGGATAAGATAATGGAACTTGTAAAGTTTTGTTTTATGTAACGAAGGGCATATATTTATATGAAACTGACAGGCTATTCAAGTGACTTCCGTCGTCTATGGACAGCTGTACCCTCACAAGGCTCGTTTTTTAAATCACAAGGTACAAATGAGTAGGCGGTTCACCACCTAATTGACGACTGACGCCATGACATGGACACCTGCACCACCAGAGGGCTCTCAGCTGCGTTGTCGGCCTTTAAAGATAGGTTAAGGCCACCGAAAACTATCACAATCTGAACGAAACACGACAACAATACCATCACTTGACGTATCAGCATGGCCACCTACTTCATGCTAGCCTTGTGTGAGAAAAAGGTACTGGTATTCGGTCGTGCTAGCCTAATTCGGCTGGAGACCAAAAGGACTGCAAGCCTGATGCTACCTTTAATTAGAGTAGGAGTAAAGGAAGGCATGGAGACAAAGGATTTAAAAGTAGATGGGAAGGAGAATAGGGATGCGGATGCTACTATCACGGACGGTATAGGGGTAGTGACAATAGCAACTAGGTTAGTTGGAGGACGCGGACTCGTAGCAGATCTAACCAGTTATCGGACAGATAAAAAGAAAGATCCACCTTCTTTCATAAAAATCGGTCAAGCCGTTTCGGAGGAGTACGGTAACTAACATTGTGACACGAGAATTTTATATATAAGATTAGCACACGCTCCTCTGTGTAATCTATAATTATGCCATAATGCATACTCGTCTCTCCGCGCAATTTTCTTAAAAAGGTACCGAAAGGTTTTGCTTCACGTATTAATATATAGAATTTAAATTAATCCATTTGCAAGAATTTATGTCAGATTTAATCTGTCATAATTAAAAAATGAACATGTCTATCATATGTGTTTCGAATTTTGATAGTCTAGTATTAAAGGGCGGGGCTTGAAACGCCTCTTGTTTTTAATTAGATTTATGTACTCACCGAGCGAATGAAATATATACAGTGTACATTTATATAAATATCGACAGGCAATAAAAACATATGGGACATTTAATTTAATGACATTTGTCAAGTTCTCAGCAATGGCGTTCGTTGAATCGTTTGAATATTTTTTTTAATGGTTTAATGGTAACTAGTTTCTATTCTATGGACAAAGCCTTCCCTACTATTTTGAGTACCAGTTGGATATATGTGGGCGCAAGGTGCTTCTTGAACTAGAAAGTGCCGTCTAATCTATATATAATCTCGTACAAAAATCCTTGGATGTGTTAAAATGCTATAGTATTGTCATGGATTCAATAAAATAGAGAGAATTGATGTATGCATAAACATTTGTCATAACCAGCATCCCAGGTCCCATAACAAGGAGCTGTTTTATACATTCCTGTATTATTTTTGGTGGTAAAGTTATATTTTACACTCTATTGTAACTTTGACTTTTGTATTGGGTGATCCCTTTAATAAATAAATTATTATTTTTAGTATACAATAAGGTTATTGTAATATCTTATTTCTCATAGGAGATAGTACTAATTTTTTTTATCCAACCAACCTGTTTTAATTTGTCATACTCTTTTGTTAGATTCAATTATTTGCAACAGAGGTTTTCCCTTTTTTTTATTCGCGAATTTGTGCAAAATAATTATATTTTACCTGATTGTCTTGGTATTCCGCGAAAACAACATGGTCATCCAGATTAAATTACGTCTCAACCACTAGTCTTTACATCAGGGTCTTCATAATTATGATAGTTTTTTCGATATAGTATAATATTAATATAATAATAGTTCTTTATTATAAGATAACAAGATCCATATTACACAAACATACACAAGCTTGTACAGATATTTTTAAAAGTGTTAGTAAAAGTTATAAAAACCAATGTTAGTTGATGAAAAAACACAAATTATTAAACAACAAATAAAATATAAATAAAAATTTAATGCTTGGACCGATATTATAGGATTTAAAATAAGATAATATTTTTATGTCTAATATGAGCATTTAGAGGTTTAGCTATTATTCTTATTATTGCTTCTGTCAATGAGTTTCTTTAAAAAGTTTCAGAAATTTAATCTGCTCCACGAAAATATATTTTTATTATTAACCAGTAGTTTCTGAAATTCAAGCAAACAAACAAACAAACTCTTCAGCTTTGTATATTAGTATAGATTTTTATACTTCTCTTAGTATTGTTTTAATATAAGCATGTTGTGATGACCTATTATTGGAAGGACAAATATGTAATCTTTTTCTTTTTTGTAAAACGCATTTTTTTAAAGAATTGTTGTACCTACTGTAGGTTATCGTAAAATAAAACAACAAAACAACAATATGGGAATTTGTTAAATCGCTTCAAAAGTGACCCTAATTCGCTCAAAATAATATTTCTAATGAATTTTTGGCAAGTCCTATCTACTTAGGAAATTTCTATCCAGCTAGCGGAAGGACAAACGGACGGACTAAGATATGAGGGTCCTTTGAAGGACTACACAGCCCTAAAAAGCCATCAAGAATCCTATATTTCATTATATTGTATGAAAGGTATGAAGTACCCAGTACGTGCCTAGTACACACAACTGCATAGACCATTCTGGGAAGCCTTGGCTTTCAATTAAGGCTTGACATTTAGCGGCATGCAGCTGCGAATTGTGTAATGAACGATAATTCTTTCAGCAGATGTCCCGTCGTCCACGGTTGTTGTAGCCGTTTGCTGGTTATATTTTTTCTAATAAACTAGAAGCTAAATAAAGGAGATTGATTAACTTTACCTCTTTGGCCGAACGACCAAAGAGGTAAAGTTAATCAATTTCCTTTTTCAGTCACCCATCTATCACCCGGTCGCAACCAGAGCAACTTAACTTAGCGATCGACTCAAATGCTGACCACTGATTAGGCGATACCTCATCATGTTCTCATATTATCTTCTTTATCAATTATTTATTGCAATATAAAGTATTTAATTACTCAATTTTATCTTTCAGTAATTACATAATTATTATTTCACATAATTATATTATATTACTAATCTTTATTTAGCAATATAATATAATTCTTGTAATGTTTGTGAAGTAATAAAACTGAAGCCCATTTGACGGTCTAGTAGTAACAGAATTTCAAATTTAGACATTAATTCTATAGCTGCAATTGAACCTGTTTAATTTACCATGATTTTATAATTTTCACGTGGAGTCCCTGAATATTTGCGAAATAAAAGTAATTTTTAGTATGGTTAGTTTTATGATCACTTTCTCTATCCGTAAAATGTTTTTAGTCACATTCTTATTTTAAAAAAAATGGGTCGAATTTTGTGGCAGCGAAATTTTTTTCAGTAATTTATTTCATTAAACTTATTTCGTTTTAGTTCTTGTTTGAAAATAGCCCAGTAGACAATATTCTCTTTTATTAGTATGAGTACAGTAATAGGTCGTTTCTCTGAAATTCAGCAATATTCAAGAGGCAAGGCAGGGCAAGTGGAGCCGTGCGCGTTGCAGCGTTACAGGAAAAAGCAGTGACCTGAAAGATGTAGACTAGTTTCTACGTGTGTTTTAGGTTACACGACTGGTAACCAAGCTTTGGTCTTAAGTTAAGTAAAATCTCAGGCACAAAAAATGTTTCTTTACTATATTTTGAGCCGTTAAAAGTCTGAGTTAAGGATACACATTGGAGTTGTTTTGGTGGACATGCGGTTCAAATAGGTAGCTATATTTTTATACGTAATAAATAATATCTGAACTGTTGATGATACAAAGGTTGGCAATTGACTAGCCCGTTGGCGCAGTGGACAGTGACCCTGCCTTCTGCTCCGCGGTCGTGGGTTCGATTCCCGCCTTGAGTCTGGGTTTATTATCCATATGTATGTATTTATATATTCACAAAAAATATATATTTGCTTATAACAGGCGGCTGTTATCCGGATTAAAGCAAAGTAGTTTAGTTTCTCATGCATGTCATAGATTTCCGCAAAGTAACGCCTGATTCTATCAATTATGTAATATAACAGTCAATTTTTAATATATTACGACGATATATGACGTATAATGTAGTCGTCATTATTAAATAAATAATTGTGTATGAAAATATATATTGTTACAACTGGAGGTTTTTATTTCAATGTACATCTTTGTAATCCTTTACTGTGAAGGTGGGAATTTAGGATTACAATAATTTACGCGGGGGGTATCGAAATGTGTTTTAAGAAGGTCGTGGCGTAGGCATTTGAATCGATCGCTAAGTTAAGTTGCTCTTGCTCCGACCGGGTAATAGACAGGTGACCCCATCTAGCACTGTTTATATTTGATATCAAATGAAGGCACGTAAAACAGTGGGACACGATTAATGCCACTTGGAGATATTAGTCGTAAGGTTGTTGAAATCGTGGGGGTCCGAAGATGACGTCAGATGGCAATCGGTTATCTTAACTCGCCTCACAGCCACATCCTCTACAATCTGAGCGGGTCCTGGTATTTAACCGGGATAGCGCCAGGAAGAAGAAGTATCGAGATGTGTTTTGTGTCAAAAACCTTTTTATATATTTATTTAGACAGATAGATACATAGATAAATTCTTTATTGCACACAAAGCTAAGTAAAGTGAATTTCTGCAATCAATTTGTGGCAACTTAAACAGCGTGCAAGGCGGTCCTATTGTTAAAGCAATCTTTTAGCAGACAACCTTTGTTGAAAGGAGATTTTTACAAAGAAAATTTAATGTATAGTACAAATAGAAAAGGAAGGGAAATTCGTACTATACATACACTCTAAAAATAAATATAAAGAAAATAATAAATACAATAGAACAAAAATTAACAGACATATATAACGATTGGCCCATTGGCGCAGTGGGCAGTGACCCTGACGAGCGGGGTCGCGGGTTCGATTCCCGCCTCGAGTCCGGGTGTACTATCCATATGTATGTATTTGTATATTTGTACAAAAAATATATATTTGTGTATAACAGGCGTCTGTTACCTATAACACGGGCATTGAGTTGTCTACCTTAGGAACAAGTGCTGTGCTTTGGTGGCGGATTCGGTGGTGTAGCTTTCGGGTTGCAGCATTACACCGATTTTCCCTCGTATTCATGCGCGGATTAAAGCAAAGTAGTTTAGTTTCTCATGCTTATCATGCCGTAATAAAAAGAAAGTTATCAGCTTTCGTATCAATCTCCTTTATAAAGATTTGTAAAATTAAGTTAGAAACTGACACTAACGACAAAAATATAATGTGACGTAAAACATATTTGCCTTATTAGTAAATAGTATAGCATTGAAGCTTTTACATCTGTCTCTATCCCTGTCATACATTAGTAAATTTCGTTTACGAAAAAGGGACAGAGCATGGTCAACGATACACGCTTTTTATTCACTCGCGAGTATTTTGTTTCAAAAACATTAACTGGCATATATTGTTTATTCACTAAAGTGTGACAATATTTGTCAACGTTTTTACGTGTCTAATTGGTCTGGAGCCGTTGTCATATTAATGTTATAACAGTTGTTTGTTCTTCAAATCGGGAATATCAGGCCACTCTTGTACGTAACCAGCACGAGGTTTTTATATATTACTAGCTATATATCGTGAATTCGTCGGCGTTAAATTAAACCTGCAAGAGGTCCTTTAGAGGTCTCCCTTATCAGGCCGTATCGAAAAATCCGTTATCAGCAGATTTCCACTAATTATAAACTACTACCCTGCCAAATGTTACCTTTATGCGTCCCGCAGTTTGCGATATTTCGTGTTAGGTGACCATTCGCTTTTATATATATAAGCTAGCTGTTTGCCGCGACTTCGTCTGCACGTGTTTTCGAGAACCCTTGGATCTCTTTAATCTGGTCGTATTAAAAGATCCGTTTTTATCGAATGTCTACTATATATGATTATAAAATGATCGCTTACCACAGTAAGTATAGCTTAATGAGTCGCTTCCCGTTCTTGTATGCTTAGATCTTTTAAAATAGACAACAGATTTTAATGCGGTTTTCACCAATAAACAGAGTGATTTGTGGAAAAGTTTTTCTTTCCTTCATTGCATAATTACTTATGATAAAATTGCACAACAAGTGGGCTTAACGGTAAAAGCATTTTCTTCCAACCTGAGGAATGCATTTTAGTAAAAAGTAATAAAAGCTTGTTTTTCAAAAATCTTTTTTCTTTATTTTTTTATACTCTATAATGACTCTACATGATATCTATGTCATATAATATACCTAACTTAAAAAAAAATCTTTTTTCTTTATTTTTTTATACTCTATAATGATTCTACTTGATATCTGTGTCATATAATATACCTAACTGAAACCTAATTAAACTTAACACAATGTCAGGAATCAAGATAAATGTGACTAAGAATACAATCTGAGCCTTACAATGGTAAATTTCATTACGGTCATATGGGATAAGATCGAATAAGCCCCGATAATCTTCGAATGAGCTCGAGAAACTATTAGCCAACCATTCCAGTCCCGAAATAGACTTAATTAACTCGATGTGTGACGTAATATATAAAACGGTCTTTTATATAAGCAGTATACCAGTACCAGTATAGTCGACCAAGAAAGTGCTTTACCATTTTGGATGACAGCTCCTAGTTAAAGAAAATTTTGTTAAGGATTATTGTTAGAGGTTAACGTAACGCATAACAAGCAAAAATAGACCTTTTAACTAAATGACGTGCAAACGACATTCGACCTTAGGGTGGCAAACCAGTTTCTTGGTCTACTATACAATATTTTTATATGAATATGTAATAGGATGTAATTTAGTAAAACGCCAAGTATTAGTAACTTTAGAGACGTTCAAAGAAATAAGACTGATCACCATCACCGTGATGATGACTAAAAGAAGGATATCATGATCAAACCAGATCTGGCTGCGTAGGAAAGGTGACATGGGCAGTGGAAGTGAGTGTTTATATACACTTGTGTCACAAGTCTCAGGCACTGCCCTTGTTCCTTCTTCTGCAATACGATGGACATGGTCAATCCATGGAGCATTGCTAAGAAATCCGTCTCTTTTAGATTTCAACTTTAAGTGCCGTGTGAATTAACCAAGTTATGGAAGATGATAAATGCTCCAACCCACTATTATTGAAGTATGCCAACTGATGAGCCTCCACCAATCCTGGTGTGCCTTTAAATATGATAGATAAAAGACAGTATGACTGGTCCGTTGGTGCAGTGGGCAGTGACCCTGAAATTGAAAGCGTTCAATGTTCGTCCGCCAGTCATGATGATATGCAGATGACGAACAAATTGACCGAACACGTACAGTTTATAATATTACTTCATACAGCTTTGAGCAGTGAGCTTTTGAAAGCGATAAATCAACGCCGCGGCTAATCTCAGATAGATTGAGTAATTATTTGAACTATTAATTCCATGTTTGAAACTAGATGCATTGCTTTTGAATCACGACGGAATTCTTCTTCTTCAACCTTGGTCATTTTTTCCCAGGTATTGTGATCGCCCCAATAACAAAGAACTCATTAATATTAATATTATTCTATTATTATTATTAAATTTATTAAAATATATATAACGCATTAATATTATTCTATTATTATAAAATATATTCTATAAAAAAAGGCTGAAGCTTAGAAAAAACACCTATAGGTTTCCTATTAGAAAACACGTAAAGCCGCAATTATACACCTTAAAACATACGGGTTAAGTTCCAAATACAAGTTGAGTGCCACATGGTCAAACGCAAAGGACCCAGCAATCGCACGGTTTGTATTCGACAAAAAGTCTGTAATATTGATATGAAGATAATGTTAGAAATAGAATTAAGGGATATAAATAAAAGTTATAGAAGTGTATCAGAGCGAGCTCGTAAGATTTATTCGTGATGGCAAAAAGTGTAAAAGGAGGTATGAAGACGCTAGCTTCAACAAAACCAACACGGGGCGGCCACAAGGCCCACAAATTGGTGGTTTGTGAGTGGCACGTCGTGACCGGCCGGCGCGCCGCGGGCGACCGCGGTCACTTGGTACAGGGGCGCGACGAGCGGAGCGGGACGCGATCTGGAACAAATTATATTTAAAAAAATACAAGTTTTTTTTAATTATAAAGTAACTGTGGTCCTACAATATAGCTTTATTAATTTGAAGTTACATTTGTTCCTGTAAAATTATTTTAATTTGATAAATAATAAAAAATAGCTAAAAAATAGGTAGTCGCTTTTTTTAAAAATTCGGAACAAGTAATATAATTTTTTACACTTATTTATTAAAATGTATATATGGTTTACAATTAATTTAAGCATTAATAAATATGGAATCTTATCCCGTGGGTTCGATTCCCACCTCGAGTCAGGGTGTATTATCCATATGTATGTATTTATATATTTCTAAAAAAAATATTTGCGGTTGTTATATAACACGGGCATTAAGTTATCTATCTACCTCAGGAACAGACGTCCGTGTGTCATACAGTCCTGTATTTATTTAATTCTACTACACATTTTCTAGAAGTATATTATAAAATATCTAGAAGTATATAAAGTAACATATTACGCAGCTGGTACAGTATAAATCAACAGGATGCTGATATTAGTGACGATGGAAAAGAGCTCAAAAAACTGTTTATATATGCATTAATTTCAATACTTCTGTACGTATCAACGCATCAACTTATAATGTTTGTCCTAGATAACTGATGTTTGCAATGGAATCGTTCTTGACATGTAATCACGATATACAACCTTTATTTATGACAATGCAAATATACTTGGACAAATTAAAACTTGCCTAAAAATTGATAACATCACAGATAAAGTCTTAGTATTCTTTGTAAAATAATAAAATTCTTTATTTGAAAAAAAAAATATGTTTCTATATACACATTAGAAGCAGCACGCACACAGCTGAGTTGTCCTGTCTAAGCGTTGTTTTTTTTTTTAATAAATTCTTACATAGGACTAGGACACATGGACAGGACAAACGGACGTCTTTAACTAAGATAGACTATACAAGTTAATGCCTATTATACACAAATATTATTTTTTGTAAATAGTCGTAGACTCGAGACGGGAATCGCTCCTTCAATCTGGTGCGGAAGGCAGGATCACTGCCAACTGCGCCAACGTGCCACCCAAAAGACACCCAAGTTTTCCTACAACAGAGCAAACTCGATTTAACAAATCGGAGGGGAACAAGAAAATATTCGTTATATCAAGTAATTCGTTGAACTAAGGTTTGTTATGTTGAGGTTAGGTTGGTCAAAAATTCGTTATAAAGAAGTAAAAGAATAGTTATACGAACAAAACCGTGTCGAAAAATGTCGCTACATGAATCACATACTGTAAGATTAAGAGGTATATATTGGAGGGAACTTTATATAAAGGTTTTGGGTTGACAATATTGGTTAATTAGAGGTATGTTATAGGTCATATTTACTGACTAGTAAAAAATCTAGTCCTCTTACAGTATGCTTACCTACAACATCATAAATAATAAGGGCAAGTACATATTTACAGAATAGCACATATCTATCGAATATATAAAACAATCATTAAACTTTATTCATAATACTCACTAAGGAAATGCAAAAAAAAAACAATCATAATTAAACCTTTCGCATAAGGGCTCGTCCACAGCATCAACAAAACAGTCGTCATCGCTTCTCACATTCTTAGACATAATATTTCCTCTATGAAGACATCACAGTCAAATGATATTTTATATAACACTTAATCAATACCATCTTCTACAGGGTTACGCGATAAGTTTTTGTTTTTGCCCAGCAAAATGTTACCTAGCCAAAAATAATTTTATTATCCTAACTATTTTAGCATGTCGTATTTAAGATTCCGTAGTACTACAAAGAACCCTTATAATTTCGCTCTGTCCGTCCGTCTGTCTGCCCATAAGGTGGTCCCCCACTAGCATTTTCAAACCATTAGACGTAGGGACTTGAAATTTTCCATGTTGATAGAACATGCTAAAAACTCATTAGGAAAATCATTCACTACAATTTTTAGATAAGGACCCCTTCTATATAAGCGTGTCTTGACACGCTTTTGGTCATTTATTATTTTAGTATTTATCGAGCCAAATTTTATTTTGTGAAAAAAAAACAGTCTTTTATTCCATATAAAAAAATCATTGACATTTTCATTGAGTCAACGTTGCTTTAAGTAACACCGTTTACGTTTAACCCTGTATATATCAAACACTCTACAACAGTTGCTTTCTATGTACATAAGTTCCAACGATTCTTAGATTAACTCCTTCAATTCCATGTAAAATGGAAAGACGGACTACAACTATCGCATGCTATTTCTGTCCCTGCCTATAAACGGACTGGATTCGTGGTTGTTCTTCTCTAAATTTCCCGACAACGTTGGGTCCGGTCGACTTCTCTTGAAGAAGCCGAGTTTCCATAAGGCTATTATTAATATAACAAGCACTATGAGTCCTACTATTATAGAAACTATTATCACCCACAATGGCACTTCAGTTGGTTCACTTATCTTCAAATCTGGGTAAGCAACAGTCTCCACCTGAAACAATATTGAAACTTTTGTCATAAATCTGAGCATTTCATAGACAGACCTGAACATTTCATACACAGACCTAAACATTTCATAGATCCAGTAACAGAACTATTTTAAAGCAGTAGTGATAGAAAAAAATTGAATAAAGTAGACTGCAAGGACACTTGGCTTCGTTGCGAGGCAATTATCTTTTGATCAGCGAAACATAATAGTATTTTCATGTAGAATATAGTTTTATACGCTGATTGTTCATATTTGTTTTTTCTTATTCGTCGTGCATTTTAATCTAGTTGGGCAGCGCAGGGTCTAATGAAACCGGCTATATTCATTAAACGTTATCGATTCAGAGTGATTCTCTATCAAGGTTGGGTGACACTAAGTATTAAAAACATATAACTAGCTACCCTAGTGACTATAGTCCGATGTTACGACAAAGAGTGATTCTATATTATAAAAAAAAAGTTTATACTAAGAACAGATCGTTGGAATTTATGCTCCACTACGTAGGAGATGAACAGATTAAAAAAATTGAACACCTGAGAATTCTTGAACCTAAGGAATTCGTCGCGTCTCACATAGTTTTCAGGGATTGCAATGCATCTGCGAAACTTGGTCGCTATACATAATGGGGGAATTTGTTCTGTTATACTACATAATAGCTATATTTCTAAATCGGTTTCTGTAGGTTAGTAAGCAATACATAAAATGTAAATCACTGAGTCAACCTCACTTGTTTATATGAACAAGTGCAAGCTAGCGACATCAATTAAAGTATTCATAGGCATATTGTCTATTTAGCCGATTCGTTCATCTCACCTGTTGCCCAATTTACGTGACGATAAGTCGAGGTGCTGATGTTATGATAAAAATAACGAGATAATGATGCAGGCTTAGATTTGGCTTAGATTTCGACATGGACACATTTTGCTAATTCTTTGCAAGTACGTTTTAATTAAAACCGCTGCTTCCATAAAAGCGTATTTATTATCAAGACGTCAACATCCTGCTCCGTAACAGTTCCCATGCTGTTGTGTCTACTGCGGTTTACAGGAATCGCGATATACTTGCGGATCCCCTATGATCATGTGACCGCATGCGATAACACTTTTGCAAAGTAATGTTTACCCATCATACTCACCGTCGCTGTGTCGTCGTGGTGTTTACTTTGGTGTATGTTGTAATGCTCTGGTATATGTATGAAAGCGGTAGACGCAATGTTAACGTGGCTGACGCGAGGATAGTCTTCAACCAGCGTCGAATTCCACAGGCGAGCCTTCACAGTGATCGTGGTGGCTTGCATGCGACCCAACCGGTATATGACGCATTGGAACTGAATGCATTTTGCGCTCTTCTTTTGACAGTTCTGTAAAAATAACGGCGAATTTAAGCGAAGTTACTTAAAGCGTACTTACTTCAACCGTATTAAAGGAGTCTTTAAATCAACTCATTATCTTCACAAATATTTTGAAGACAATAAATAAGGAAAACCATGTACAACGGATTAATACACCGTTCTTATTAATCTCTTCCTTTAGATCTCTAAAGGAAGAGATCTCTTCCCTTAGAAGAGATCTCTTCGAGTTATCCTCGAGGGTAGGAGAAATAGTTAAGGTTGAAAAGATGCAGGTACTAAACAAGCGAAAAAAGTTAAGATTTTGACAGTAATCTAACTATTAAGGTCGAAATTTGGAAAGCAATTATCCATGCAAAAAATATGTAAGTTGTAAAATCTTAGAACTGAAAATTAAAGCATAGCTTCTTCTTACAGTATAGTATAACAGTTAAAATTGTGTAATAGTTGCGTTATACTTTAGATTATTTAGTATCGGTAATTGTCAAAAATATTTATTTTATCAACAGAATCTCATAAAAACTAACCATGTTGACAACGTGTTTCCTTTGGCCATCTTTATCAGTGTACGCTTCTGCTTTAACGATGTCATCTTCTCTCTTCCTTCTTAACTTGTTCTCAACTCCATTACTGTATTCTACAATATGATTGTTTACTCTAGTCGAATTATACTCTTTTTCATTTGAACTGACGCTTAATTTTCCAGCACTTAGGAATGGATCCATTTCGAGGTTTTCGAGATAAGGTTCTAGGGAACCTGGACGTGGTGTCAATTTTAGTGGATTGATTTCATTTTCAGATATGAAACATTCTCCATTACTCTGATCTGCAAACACGAATTCAGTTAAATGAGAATTAAAATGTACCATTTATTTATGTTAATATTTTTACTTATCGAAATTCTTATATTATAATAAACTAGTCATAAACTGCTTGGCAACTTTTTTTTTTCTTCAATCGAAGTTTCTTAAGCAACTTAAATAATAGTAAGCGATGTTAAGTGATTTAAAATTTTCTTTATGTGAAGCATAGTGAAAATTTGAAAATTAAAATCAATTTATCAAGAACATCTGTTCATATTCAGAAATCGATTTGTTTAACGAAATAAGAGGGACCCGAATACAAGGTTCATTACATTATAAATATATATATTAATATTTCAGATCATCTACCTCCTTCTCCATCGACTGTAGGTACATCTTCTGGGTAAAGCAACCACTTTCCTTGTGAATTTTCTGATGCAACCTGATGGGGCCAAGATATAACCACTTGTACAGATGATACTCGCCAGGGGCCCTCGTTAAATACCTAAGGAACAGAAATTAAAAATTTCATATAAAAAAAAAACATTTCGACGTATATACAACCTAATAAATACAAATAAAGTAGGAAGAAATTAAAAATAACTGAAATCGAACAAACACAATTTTCTACTACAAGAACCTACTGTTATATCGATTATTTGCTTGAAAATCAAATAAAAATCTATGTACTATAAGTAGGAATAGTTATTGCCATATAAAAAAAACTTTATTCTATGCTTTATTTCGAAGCCTTCGAAATTATACAAAAATATATTTAATTTAATTTGAAACGATGTTATACAAAACTTTACGAGGCGATGTACTAATTTTTAATAAGGTTGAAGAATTTTATAATACTAAAGATCTCCAGCTAGTCGAAATTCGCCCACATATTTACGAAAAACGATTTATATTGTTCTATTCACAGAAAAATTAAATTTGACAATGAATATAATAGACGGTTGTCACGATAACTCTTTGACATCATCCAATACATGTGTGTGTAAGTGTCTAGCAGTTGCCTGAGTATAGTTTTATTTTAATAATTTAATATATTAATAGTGCATATTATACAAAAATATTATCATTCGCACACCTTCCTCGATAGGAATTACGATTGTGCCAAATTTCATAATCCTCCGTCAGCGCAATTTCCTTAAAATGGTACCTAAATTTTTCGGTTCACGTATTAATGTATAAATATACATATAAGATTTAAAACCAATTCGGTAATTATTTTTCAGAGGGACTTCCAAAGTGTATTTGTTTAAAAAGCTCAGGTTTTGAATCGAAACGTGTCTTGCGGCAAGACGTATAAGCAGTGCAGTGACTGTTGGAAACTAATTTAATTTTATCAACATGTACATACATTATAAGATCTTACTTAAAACATTAAAATGCATAGATTTGTAGGTCACCTTACCTGATAAGTGTGTATTATTCTGGTGCCGATATCATCAAAGTAAGTCATGGCAGATTCGCCCTTCACTTCACCTCCGTAGAACACCTGTTCTGGCCGAGCAGCACTGTAATACATTATAACAGATTAATTGATAGAATCAGTCATTACATTCCTAAAGTTAGTCCCAAGTAAGGAAAGATTATTTTACTTATTTTTTAAACGATATTCTGTCCTTCTGCTCTCTGAGTCTGCCCGTGTTTTATACAGCAAAATCAATAACTCAACTTTATTAATTAACCTACACGTAGCTTAATATTGGTAGCTATATTTTTTCTATTCTATAGAAACAGTACTCTTTATTTAAAAGGTCAAATAGTTCATTCTATTTATCCTTAAGTAATGTTTTTTTAAAATTATTAAATTTTAAAGTTATTAAATACTATTTCCCTTGACTTTGTTCGGGCAAACTTGCGAGAGCCCTTAAAACACCTACTTTAACCATTAATATGGCCGTACAGAAAAATTCGAAGCGGATGTCTACTAATTACAGAGTACCTCCTTGCCAAATTTCATCATTGTACATCCCGCAGTTTTCGAGATTTCGTGTTAGGTGACATTGCTCTCTTATATATAGTATAAATATTAAACAGGTCTCATTTTTCAGAAATCGATGAAAAACAAGAACAGTTACAAAAAAATTGTCTTTAACTTTATAACTATGCATATGCAAATCTTTAATCAGCGCGGCTAATGGTAACAAAAGATAATAATCATTTTAACCATCTTGGTATAGTTTTATTTACCCGCAAAATTTAATTTCCACTGAAAGATTTACAGGCAATATTATGATAAGAAAAAAAAATTACATTTGGCACGAATCGTCCACACTATCAACCTACTGAAATAATTTCTATTATCTATGGTTTGAACCGAGTTTAGCGTACGCGCGCTCGTCAAAGAAGCGCCGCGGGAACACTGGCTCAGGTGAGAAGCGTTTGGCGTTAATTTGTTCCCTTATCAGGACTCTTATCTGTGACAACACATGCGTCGAGCGTGTGCGGAGGCGAAAGGGAATTATATTCTATTAATCATATACATACATGTAGCTGCATAATATGTACTAGATATTATGTCGTTTTTAATGAAACAATAAATACATATTTTTAAATATCGGGGGCAAAGGCGAACGCAGATCCTTTGATTATAACTAACGTCTGTAGTGTTAAACAACTGTTATGCACGAATGTGCATCGTAAACTTTTGTTTAAAATTGAGTAGATATGTTGTTTTCCCTAAGTAATTCAAATTCGTTTATTTGCTTGATTGCGAGTTATATACATACATTTGG
Organism: Charaxes varanes; assembly: GCA_024363005.1. Classification (NCBI taxonomy): domain Eukaryota; kingdom Metazoa; phylum Arthropoda; class Insecta; order Lepidoptera; family Nymphalidae; genus Charaxes; species Charaxes varanes. Next base: position 2,164,599 of record JANCMC010004801.1, on the reverse strand, counting down.
CTGGCCCGTTGGCGCAGTGGACAGTGACCCTGCTTTCTGCTCCGGGGGTCGTAGGTTCGATTCTCACCTCGAGTCTGGGTGTATTATCCGTATGTATGTAATTATATATTTCTAAAAAAAAATATTTGTGTATAACAGGCGTGCAAAGTGCTACAAAACTTTGCACACACACAGAACACTTTGCACAGTCCCAGATAAGTGCTGGGGACCACCCCAAAAGGATCCTTTAAACCTATACCCGGGTCGCAAGTCCCAGGCGCTACCTTGGTTTCTTCCTCTGCAATACGATGGACTCGATACCCGCATGGTCCATCCATGGAGCGTTAATAAAAAAATCTGTCTCGTTAGATTCAACTTCAAGTGCTGTGTGAATTACCGAAGTTACGGGAAATGAAAAACGGAACAAACTGTTATTATTGAAATACGCCCACTGATGAGCCTTCAACCATTTTCATGCTTTTACATGTATAAGTATAATTTTTACAAAACAAATTAAGATCATCAATTATCACAAATTTTCGTATGAAACCAAATAGCCACAGCTTAATACCGGAGCCAGACACAGTTTCATTTGAATGTTCATTTCAATGATCATATAGTGTGGCCGGGGACTTTGTGTAGCTGCTCAAAGTTTTGTAGAACTTTGTTGTCTTCAAGGATAAAAATGTACAAACGCTTTGAACTATGTCTGGCACCGGCATAACATCCAAGGCCCTGCATGTTCCTTCGCGAGCCCCAAATTGCCGATCGCTGGTATAGTACGAACGTTATCTGTTTGTATAGTATAGGATTTTGAAAAATTTGATCTTGAAAAAGAAACCATTTAGTCCCTAACTAAATGGTTTCTTTTTTGGATTTCTGAGTAATCTTTCTTTTCTTTTAAACCTTACCTAAAAGTAGGGGAATTAAACAAAACAAGCAGAATTTAAAACCGACCAACGGTTTTCGAGTTTCAACGTGACCTACAAAAAGCGATTGATTTTCATATATATAGACGAGCTAAATCGGAACTTCTTCAGCGTCCGCATTAATTTATTTTTTGAGATGGGAATAATCCATTGAACTGACGACACAATTACCTTTAGCGACGCCTCTGTCTGTTCAAATTTTTACTTCTCACAGAACTGTTTTTTTTTTGTCTTTTTTTATGTTACAAGGGGGCAAACGAGCAGGCAGCAGGCACCGAAATGCCTACCGGCGCTCATGGACATCTGCACGACCAGAAGGCCAGCAGCTGAAGAGACCCTTACGCTTATAATTTATGAGGTAAACATTTGTGACGTATGTGTACTCAACTACTACTAATTAAGGCCTTACCGAGAAATGTTTGAATAGTCCTAATATACGAGAAATTTGAACTGTATTATGTAAATGTTAAGACTGAATATCAATTACAGCGGTTATTATTACAGCAAAGTTAAATGTTGTGTCCGAGCCTCTTAGAGGGTGTATTTCACAAATACCTAATATATTGCGTATTAGATTCTGATATATGTTAAAGGGCAACCTAACCTTATTTAAGATTTAAAACATTTCTGTAGACCGTAATGATGACTTTTTTTGTACTGAAAGGGAAGTTCTTGCTGATCTTTTTTCGAGGCAAGTCATGCTCGCTCAAGGCCGTCGGTGCTTAACTAAACTTGTCTGCCAGGGTATTAAAAAAGGGTACTTTAAACAAACAAAACTGGAAGCAGGATTTATCAAAGTAATGTTATACAAGTTTCTAAACGTGACGTATAAGATCTTTAAGCGCAATTTATCAAAATTTAACTTACGTTGGTTGAAACTTTATTGCTTACAACTACACATCGAACGTAATAAATATACATGTTTTTATTCCTAAATGGGTTTCAAGCAATGTGTTCATTACATAAATGAAAACTCAGTTGCAATTCTATATAAAACACACTAACAACTGAGTAACAGGCTTAAGCTTAGAACACGAGACCTGCATTTCAAGTTGAAGAATTTTTTTGTTGAAATGTTATAGAGTTCCATAAAAATGCTAGTTAGAAACAAATACGTTGAACCATGGTTTTATAAAACTCTATGCTTTTGTTACCTTTCATTTTTTAAGTAAATGTCTATACTAGGTTATATGAAAGTTCTGCAAATTAGACATCCGGATTAAGCGTTTGTCATCACTACATAGGATATATGTATTTCTCTCTGTGATCAGATCACAAATAGACAAAAAAAAATTCACATAAACTCTTACCTTGGAACTCTAAATCTTTATTAAAGAGATTGTAACTTTTAACCTAACTTCGTATTTGAATCCGGAGTAAAAATCCAACTATCTTGAGTTGAAAATTAAGTTACAACTTGCGGGATTTAAAGTAGTATAAAACTGTATTAGAATTCTCGAACAAAAGTTGCTTTTTGATATATTAAGTTTTATTTCATTCTATACTTTTTTAGTTAAAACATGCTAGGAATTCTTTGAGGTGTGTGTGTCTAATTGTTAGCACCGTTGTTGAGTTTTATTTAAAAGCTTGCGAAGTTGCCATGACGACGTCCTTTTTGGTATGAACCACGCACATTAGGGATCATCTATAAACTACCGCCCACATTAAAGGGGGAGGTGGGGATCATCGAAATGGGACATTGTGTTACGACGAACGGGGGGGGGGGAGTAAGGCTTTGTGACGACACATGACAAAATTAAAAAAAATATCAAAACAAAATTTAAAAAGGAACTGCCGTTTACTTTTCTTTTTTTAAATACATGCATAAAATTGAAAAATTTGTGACGTCAGACCAAGGAAGAGGGGGGGTATAGAAAATGTGAAATCTATGAGGGGTTAAAAGTCGTAAAATTCGTGTGACGGTGTGACGTAATTTCTGGATGACCCCTTATGGATTTCAGTTCGTACTTCTACTGTTGTGCTAAGGATGAATTCATTTTATTTCATTACATTATTTTACAGATCTCCATTCATATGTCAATAACAGAAAGGATAACAACTGATAATCCTTTGTATAGAACATATATGATTTATTAATAAACCTACTACCCTTTCAATACTGTTCAAAGATGTAATTTACTTTTTAAATTTAGTTTGTTATAATATAACCTTCTACAGATGTAGTCATCAAAACCTGGTTCATGCTTCATTTACCAGGTTAATGAATATAATAAGTAAAAAGATGCGCCATTGAGACGGTTATTAGAGTCATGCAAGCTTTTCTCAGGAAGTCATGAGAGTAATATCGTACGTGTGTAGACGAAGAACTTACGACAAACATTTTTAAGAACATATATATCGCACCTTCAGAATTAAAGCCTTTTTTGATTGACTTTTATTTACATTTTTATATATATAAATTTTATTTATATTTGTAAACATATACTAAAATCTATATATTACTACGTGGAGCGAAATCTTTCGGAATTTATCATTTTACCAAAATGGCGCGATTATTATTATTTGTGACGCCAAAAATAAACGCAATACATAACTGTACCAAATCTCAAGCATTTCTGTTCATAATTGTAGAAGTTTGACATGGGCGGATGGTTGGACGGACAGAAGGAAAATAAGGGTTCCTTATAGACCACGCAACCCTAAAAACGTACTTCGTTATTAAACAAAAGTCTCTATATATTGATAAGTAGGTGTTATAAAGCGAAAAAATACCGAGATTTGTTCGTTTACACAAAATATTTCACCAAAATTCATAGCAATTTGAAAGCGACATTAAATAAATAAATGCGACAATACAAAGGTTATAAAATGCGCATATCGCTCCATACAAATTGAAACGGCAGCGAAATGGGAGAAAAACACATAACTTCATAACATTTCTGACCCATTTCGGGTTATGAGGGAAATTATGTCTTTAGAGGTTTACGATGTAATAAAATTTTTCTTTCACATCGGGAGGCTGGGTCTCCAGTAAACGTTTTAAACGTGTCTCTATTCTGAGCATGGCGGTCCACGGACTGCAGTTCATCTGATGATAAATGCCTTCCGATGCCCACCACGAGAAGACTTGTAGATGCTTTAATCTCATTTTTTAATAATAAGATAAACTTAAGAGTAAGAGTTTAGAGTTTAAAAGTGCCTCATCAGGCAGAGACTATCAGAAAGGCGGTAAAACTTTGATAACCGATTGTCCAAGCAGGCGCATACATCATGGTGCACAGGTGAGCGCGTTGACACTTTGTATCCCGTTTATATTTAACGGTGTGTTCCTTGTACACAGATTAAAAGGTACTTTATATTATACGACTAAAATATAAGCACTCGTATAAAAAGGAATCACGAAACAATCTATGTACATTTTACAAGTAAAGTAATTGTCAAAAAGGTCACGCTTGTGTTAATATTTTTATTATCATTTTGCTAATACAAATAATATAATTATTATCATACACTACTAAAACTGCTTTTTCTCAAATCAAGTGAGATGAACCCTCATATTCCTTTAGATCGACTGGCCCGTTGGCGCAGTGGGCAGTGACCCTGCCTTCGGCTCCGGGGGTCGTGGGTTGATTCCCACATCGAGTGGCAAAAAGAGGCCCTAAGAAGTACGTATGCTATAAGTATCAAAAACGTATCAAATTACAGATAGATAGATAGGTGTAGAGATCGTAGGGGTTCCGGGGTTGACGCCCGATGGCAATAGGTCATCTTGACTCGCCCCACATCAATATCCTCTGCAATCTAGGCGGACCCTGGTACTTAATTGGGATAACGCTAGGAAGAAAAAGCTGAAACCAAGAGATAGATTCTACAAAGATTAATTCTTTATTAATTCTCTCTAATAGTCTACAAAGTACGCTCGCTTCTACAATGGATATTTAGCTCAAATTGAAGGCATATTTTGCTCGAATATTTGTGGACAATTTTCTTAAATGTTCATGTAAGATTTGCTCAAATATTCGTGTATTATTTGCTCAAATATTCGTGCATATTTTGCTCAAATAGTCGTGTATATTTTCCAAGTATATTCCAGGATACTTCACTCAAAAATTCTTACAAATTTTGCTCAAATTTTCTATAACAATTACTGTCGAACTTCGACCCTCGTATTGATTAACAGCTCCGTTATTTCCCCGTATATACAAAGTTAAACATCCCTTCAGAGATCGAACGACCAACATCCGTCACACGTACCCTCTACACGGAACATTTTCTCGTTACCTGTTTGCTCCTGGGAATCGGCAGTGTTATCCCTAGGCATGTTAGGGACACAATCACAGTATAAATTATTACGGAAGCTTGGATAAAAAGTTAAAGCGGAAATTCTCGAATTTACAATTGCAGCTGCTTATATTATTATTACAATAATCTTCAGCGTAAATAATGAAATAACACTGATGAGGAATTTTTAGGAATTTACACAAAATATTTATTGTCCTAGGTGTGGATCTTGTTGTTCTGTGTCTAATTAATGTTCAGACTGTTCAGTATACTACGGGTACCCAATCCCGGACTACCTTAATTGCCATTATCGCTCTCCTATACCGTCCGTGACAGTAGTATCCGCATCCTTTTTCTCCTCTACCTTTATATCTTTTTACTCCATCCCTTTCTTTACTCCTATCTATTTATGTAGTTATATTTAGTGCCACGCTTGCAGTCCCCATGGTCTGCAGCCTAAAGAAAACATGTTTTAATATGACCGTACTCATAAATGCATTTTAATGTAAGGAAAACGTGCCTTGCATCTTGATGAGGTTACGGAAAGAAAATTCCATCCTTGCATTTTTAATAACGTTGTGTGGTATTTTTTGCACCTCCATACATATTATTATTATGTTAAAAATTACACCAATCTATATATCTTATGAATGATATAATATATCTTATGAATGATCAATATGAGAAATAGCCTTTTAGCTTAGATTCAATTTGATGTGTTGCTTAAAAACTGCAAAAATTGTTAATACATATAGAATGTATCCAAACATAAAAATCAGAATTTTTTGAATTATCGCTGAACTAGTTAAGATTTATAATATTAGCAAAGAAATAGGACTAAAAGTTATGTGAAGGGATATATTATATGTAATTCATCATTACGCAAAAGGTGTGTGTATAACACATAAATATTTAATAGAAAATGTGCAGAAAGAAGAAATATTCAATTTATAAGGTAATAAATTGAGTTTTATGAAGAAAGCGAAGAAAATTTCAGTAAATTTGCTACGACAGTGACGTATCACAGTAACAACTTCCTCGAGTAAAACGTATAATAAGCGAAAACGAGTGTTTACTCTCCTCAAACTGACGCATAATTCTCGCTTGCGGAGAAAATGTTACGTAGCTACATTCAGCAAAAATAAAGGTATTCAAGAAAATTGTATAAAGCATACAATAGTAGAAAATCTTATTCGTGGTGGGACTTATAATAGAAAAAACATTCAAAATTACATTATAAGATGAATTAGTTATTTTTAGGTGTTCGCTGAAAAACGTGCTAACAGTATTAACACGTGAAATGATCGTCATTTAAACCACTGGATTAAGGATGTGAAATAAATTTTTATAAATGGCGAAGAGCATGTCAAAACAGGCTTATGTAGAAGGGTTCCGTATCTGATACGCGATAAACGTATTTGTTAAATAACTTCAAAAGTTGTTTTTCGATTTCGTTCAAAATAATTTTTTATCATGTTCTATCAACATGGAAAATTTCAAGTCTCTACGTCTAATAGTTTGGAAATGGTAGGGGGGACCACCTTACGGATGTAGTATGACGGGGCTCGCTTTCCCAATTTTTTTTCCAATGCTCTAACCCAGTCATCCTTTTTTAGGAATTAAAATTCTTAAGGTTTTCCGTTCTTATTCTATACAACAGGGCAAAGAAGCCTAAGTGACTACAAACATTTAACACTTATTTTATTTTTATTTTTTTTGGTTTACACAATATATATACATTTGCAAATTCTTATACTAAATTCCTACTATAAAATCAGCTTCTGAAGCTGAACTAGGTAACCCTGTGCTTCAGCTTCAGTGCCTCAACCCCAGATAAATTTAATTTAACAACTTTAACAGTTAAAACATAGTAACAAACGCATTAAATAGGATCTGTAGGCAATACAATATGCTCTCAAAGCAAAATTCTGACGTAGATATAGTTTCATCTAAAATATTAGTTTATAAGAATTGTACCATTAAGGAATTACTTTTTTAATTCTGTAAAATATTGATTTTTTAGTTTATATTTTATTTTCTATTATTCTTTATTTTGTTTTTATTTCTAGCACTTAAAATCGTTCATTTTTAGGGTTCCGTACCTCAAAAGGAAAAAGGAACCCTTATATGATCACTTCGTTGTCCGTCTGTCTGTCTGTCTGTCTGTCTGTCTGTCTGTCAAGACCCTTTTTCTCATGAATGGGAAGACCTAGAAATTTGAAATTAATACCATACACTGAAATCTGCGGTCCCTTGAAGTTGTGAAAAAATCAACCCTCCAAGTGAACATAATCAAAAGATATGGGCATTTATGTCACTTTTCCCATACATTTGCAAGGAGACCCAAAACCTATAGGGTACTTCCCGTTGACCAAGAATCATGAAATTTGGGAATAAGCTACATCTTGTAGCACAAGTAAAGGAAAAAATCCGAAAACTGAAAATTTGTCCATGCAACAGTGTCTGTTTGTCTATCTTTGTGTCTGTCTGACACAAAGATAGACAAACAGATTTTTGTCGGAAACCCTTTTTCTCGGAAACACAAACAGGTATAAAGTTGAATTAAATACCAAATACTGAGGTCTATAATCCCTTAAAGCTGTGAAAATATCAACTCTCTAAATATACGCAATCAAAAGATATACTCTTATCTATTTATCTAATTAGAGGTAGCTCCACGCTAGCAGTCCAGTTTGGTCTGCAACCGAATTGAATCAGCGCATCCGAGTACCTCTTTCACACATGAGATCCACGCGAAGTGATGGTATTGTTGTAACGTTTTGTTTGGTTTGTAAGAATTCCCTGTGGCGTAAACCTTTATTTAAAGGCCAGCAACTCATCTGCGAACCTTCTAAGGTTGGTACTCCATGGCATGTCCGCTGGTATCGGTAGTCATACCGCTTGCCCGTTTGCTCATTGAAATATTTAAAAAAAATCCTTAAATTATCAAAAGTATAAAATAAACAGGAAAATCAGTAACAAGAATCAGATTTGTAATACCGGAAAACGCTGAATCGTGGAATTCCAGATTAGATTGAAAGACGTTTAATTCCTATCGATCTCCTTTGTGCTAATCACCTTAGATGCGTCTAGGATCTTAATTTCACAGGAAATCAGATCTTGTAGATCGCTTTGAAATTATAATGCGTCATTACAATGATCGATATAGCATTAAATATGAACTTCCTTAGCGAAATATACAAACACATGTACATATATAAGACTAACTATCTCTGCGATTTCATCCGCGTGTTATTGGGTGAATTTGGCTTTTAGCTTGATGGTATATAGCCTTCCTAGATCTAACACTGAAAGAATTTTTCAAATCAAACCTTTAATTCCTGAGATTAGCGCGTTCAAACAAACAAACTAACTATTCAGCTCGATATATTAGTATAAGATACGCTTAATTGTACGCGACTGACAGAATTATAATAAACTAGCTGTACCCCACGTCTTATCACTTAGAGATTTCAAAATAGTTTTTGAATGAGGATTAATATCATATTTATAAAAAGACCTTCACAAATAATGCATTATTTTAGAACAAATTTGTTTAGCATAAAAAAGGTTATACTGAGCTAACCTTAATAGATAGTCCTTATATGTTGTCGCGGACTTTTATTTTGAACTTTTAAAGGGGAACAATTTTGTCATACGTCTTTTTCAAAACTTTAACCATTTACGCAGCGCAGGCAGCGGAAGCTCTCAAATGGGAAAAAGAACCCCCGATTTCACCCATCTATCACCTGGTCGCAGCAAGAGCTACTTAACCTAGTGATCGACTCAAATACCGACCACTGATTAGGCCAGGACCTCCTCTATTTAACCTAAACTTAACAGTCCAACTATATTTGACCATTCAGCATCGATTATTGGTTTTGTAAATATATTGTTTTAGGTATAATAAAAATTAATAAATTTAGATAAATTAAAATTAAAAAAAAGAAGCGTTTTTGTTTTGTCTTCTGACCTACAAGATATAAAAAGAAACTGGTCCAAAAGTGGGGAGGACTTTGTCCAGCTTTGGGACATTGTAGGCTAATTAAACAAAAATGTTTTCTGAGATGGTACGGCATTCTATTTAAATCGGTTTGATACATTACAATATAAATTTTCTTCTCTGTAGATAGTATACTGCCTTTGTGAACGTCTTCTAAAGCTATGTGGATGTCAAAGAAGCGGTGGATTAGACCTAAGGGTCAAAAATAGGCCCTTCTACAAACTCTTCCTGACATACAAGATGAAGCAGGGGCGCCCAACAGAAGTCCAAACTCCAGAAGAGATGCCACCAAGTATGCACCTGTTTAAATGTTAAAATTTTCTATTAAAAAGAAAGCTGTATTAAACCAAATTTGTCATTTAAAATTCTTAGATCTTTTGCTTAACCTGACTAAAAGAAATTAAAATGACATTGGAACTACCTAGAACTTTTGTTCAACCTGACTAAGCGTGACAAAAATGACTTTTAATATACTTATATCTTTTGCTCAACCTGACAGTCTGACAATTTTCTAGACATTCTAGAAGTAACTGGACTGAAACAAGTCTACAGAAGCAGGTTTAGGTTCATCCGCGCAGTAGTACATATTAAAATAGTCTGTAAATCTAAGGTAAAGTTCTGAAGGAAATCTCGAAAACCGCGGCACGTACAAAGATGAAATTTGACAGGGATGTAGCTTATAGTTTTTATATCGTGTTATTTGCTTATTCTACACTCTTTCTTTCTTATTACTGTAGTTGCATTGTACAAAATCCGGATTCCTCTTTGGGGAAACCATTTCCGCAATGACATGTGTGTGACGGTAGTAGCAGACATCCGCTAAGATTTTTTGTATCTAAATTATGAACGGGCTGTACTTATGTAAGTACTACAATGATGAATGCTTTCATCTTTTTTATTTCGATCCCTCTCAACCGCTCAGGTCTATCTCGAGCGGCTAACCAAATATCAGCGTTAAACACAGGAAGTAGCGGTGCATTTTCCCATGTGAACGGATCCATAAGTTTATTCACTACCCCAGATATAAAGGCAGTTTTAGGCTCTGTTATTTGCTTAGGGTCGGGTTGGTCGCCTCAACAAATACTGTAGTGCTTGAATATTCGCTCCAGTCGCAAATGTCAAGTGTAGTTGTGTAAACGCAGCAAAAAGAAAGTATGTCGCAAATTATTATCATAACATTTGCGATGCCATTATGTTAACAAATTGAAGAAAATATTATAATTTTTTGTATGGACACACTTTACAAATTGTAATTTTTTGTATGGACACAATTTACAAATTGTAATTTTTTGTTATTATTAAATCTATCCACGGATATGTTGGTAACACTGTAGGGGAGAGTGAGAGAGAGCGGCAGACTGATGTGTGCCCTTGCCATTGATGATTGTGCCGAAGAATCAGCTGGTAAGGTGAATAGGGTTTAAGGGGGCTAATTACAGTGTATTTGTGCAGTTGAGTAAGACTCAATTGTTCTGCTACTGCTAACAGTTTATTATATAGGTACTATATGTTTATATAGTATAAAATTATAATGTAAACTTGAGTAATTTTGTTATAAATATTATTTCAAGATGTTAAGTGATGCGATAGACTTCAAAATATAGCAAAACTAATTTGTGATCGCATTATTTAGTTTAAGAACACGAATGTAAAATTATAATTAGTGTTAAAATTAATTAAATTTACACATTGTGTTGCTTAACGGTGGTAAGTCATGTCGTCTATTTTTGTTTACGTGTTACCTTATAATTAAGTGCGACAGTCTACAAGTACTTTAAAACACAAATAGGCTAATCACAATTTTAAGTTACAAGACGATGTTGATGAAAATATCACCTTCATTTTTTCCACCAAAAAAACACCATCGTCGCCTGTTTCTGAGGTAGGGAAATGTGTCAGGGGTCATCCAATTTAAAGTTAAAAAATTATGTCAAATTCTAAAAGGGGGCGGGGGGCATCATCAATATATGACATGGGCAGGGGAGATCAAAAACTGTGTGACCTGACATGTCAAAAATATTCGCACGTCATATTTTAAAACACTACGTATAACAAGGAGGGGAGAGGAGTGAAAAAAAAATTCGTGTGACGAAATTTACAAATGACCCCTAAGAGATAACAGCCAATCGAATTACATAATATTTGCGTATTGAAAAACCAATTTATTGTATTCGAGTTTTAATAAATACATTACTAGCAGTCCCGGCCAAGCGTTGCTGTAGCTGAGCGATATAGGAAAAAAAACTGTCTTATACCTCTTGTTGAACCAAATTAAACAACAATGTCAAGTTTGATGAATATTATATTAGTGACACTGGATTTTTATATTTTAAGTAAAGAAACCTGTAATCCCAGAGCAGATAGCAGAGTAACATCTAACTGTTATTTCTTTGTCACCTACCGATTTTATATTGGCTAAGAATTATACTTTTGTGGTCTTTTTCTTCTTCCTAGCGTTATCCCGATCTAGTACCAGGGGCCGCTTGGATTGCAGAGGATGTGACTATGGGGTGAGTTAAGATGGCTGACTGTCGTTATCCCCGGTATCCCCAAAATCTCACGACTACTATCACTCAGTGACTTTAATCCGGACCCACTGTTTTACGTGCCTTCCGAAACATGGAGGAGGTCGTATATTAAACCGGTCTTAGAATGAGTCACCCATTTATCATATATCACCCAGTCGCGGTAAGAACTGCTTAACCTAGCGATCGACTAAAACACCGAACACTGACTAGGTTGTTATTTAGTGGTGGTTACTTAATACCTACCAAAGTATAAAGTTGCTCGCATCTGCTTCTGGCCGTGACCTAATTGGAAGCATCATTATCATTAATTATATAATCCAGGACTGTTAGAAATCGTGCTTGTTCTAGAAACTGTATGGGCGCCTCTTGTCTCTTTCGCACCCCCCCTTAGCTACGACCTTGAGAGCATTGTATGCCGCAGTCTTACATTATTTTAATTTATTTTTATATGTTCTGGCCCTTTCCTTAATAAGTTCATTACGAGAATTTTTTTTTTTTTTAATGAGAAATTGGAATGAATTTTATGTCTGATAGGCAAGCGATCATACACATATAGAATCGGTATAAGTTATTCGTATTTGTAAAAAGTAATTAGTACTCTGCAGTCGCAAAATTTTTGAGAAGTAAAAAACGTTTAGATAAGTTATTTTCACTACTCAAAATTTAAATTAAGAATTGAAAAAAGATTTTATCAACTTTTTTTTAAAATGAATTTTAGGAATACTTTTAGGTTGTATGTATAATATTTCCTTATTCCCCTCCTTTTAAGCTTTAATAAAAAGCTTGTAGTAAGAGTGAGGTGCGACAATACCCTAACAGCGGTGGGGCTTGAACCGGGTACCTTGCGGATTTCAGTCCATACCTTATATACATATATATGTCGGAGGAACATTATAATGGACCTCCCTGGCGTAATATGAAACCCAATTAGTTATAATACGAGATGCATAATTCCAATTCTTATATTTATTAACTTAATAACGTAGATCGAAACCCTCTGTGAATATTGTTTTTTTTTTTTAATCATCACTCAAATGACCCAAATGTATTACTTACTTCATCAAATGTATTATAAACAACCAGAATGTTATTAATTGTTATTAATTCCAATTTATTGTCAGAATAAGTAATTATCCATTGTAGTTTATCAATTTTACGATAATTGTTAATCAATTGGTATTTTCATCATAATAAGTAAACAAACAATCCAAGCGAGCCCTGGTATTAGACTGGGATGACGCTATGAAGAAAAAGACTTCCGTTAAGAACGGATTTTGCGATAGGGCCGAATTAAGTAGGTCTAAGGGCTCTCGCAAGTTTTGGGCGAAGTAAGTCACGGGGAACAGCTAGTGTACTAATAAAAATAACATGTCGCAGAACAATACGCTAACGAAGCCTCAAGCAGTTGTTAGTACTTAACCATTTAACTAATAAAATTCGCTATATACATAGAAAATGTCAGCCTGCACATTGTTCACGAGGAGTTGTTATGAAAGTTGTTGGAATCAGAATTTTAACAAGGTTACTAACAAAAAGCCTAATTAGTGGAGAGCGGACTGCGTTTGTTCAGACAGACAATGGAGTCGTGGCCTGAAACTGGGTTTTTGCAGTTAAGAAGCCCCGGGGATTTGAGTCATGTTAGCAAAATGAATTAGCATTGTGTGCGCAGAGTGGCTGTGTGTGCAAAAAGTCTTGTATCCGCTTTGCAAGATTTATATTTGTGACGCAACTGCGTATGAAATAGAATAAGCCCTCATTCGAACGGGCGCTTTTTTAACGTGCGTTAAAAAAGCGTTCAAATAGAACACATGAATTCCCAACGTTTTGTTCACACGCTGGCGCTTTTATAACGCGACGCTTTATATTTTTATAATTTCTGTCTCTCCGTCCGTCCGTCTGCCCGTAAGGTGCCCCCCTCCCCATTTCTAAACTATTAGACGTTGATAGAACATGCTAAAAACTCACTAGGAAAATTATTCTGAACGATAACAAATTTTGAAGTTATTTAACAAATACGTTTATAGCGTATCATATATGGAACCCTTCTATATAAGCGTGTCTTGCCACGCTTTTGGCCGTTTTATTTAACTCTCGTGTGAATGAGGGCTACTAGAGGTGGGTTTAGACCAAACGAACATAGAGCTAGAACAAGAGCATTCTTTCCCGGTCTTTTATTGTAAACGAAAACACGTTCTTAGACCGTCTACACTAAAATATCAACGAGCAAAAATCTAGTAATAATTTAAATCTTTGCGATTGCAGACAGAACAACGAAAGAATGCTCAACGTTTCTTTAAACTAAAATTAAAAAAAAAAAGAATTTGATAAAGTAGGGATAGATTTTTGGATAGACATTTACTCGTCTGATGTACATTGACCTTAAGTGAATCGCCACGTAGACCTTTTACGTTATTAAAAATGGCATATATTGAAATATAATCTGCGATTTGGAAAATATTATACATACTGGCCAAATTTCTTTAATTTCGGGTGTTCCTTTTTATATTAATTCGTTTAATATTCACAGTCATATAGTTAAAGTAAAAAAAGAATATGTCTATCTGTATATATAAAAACGAAAGGTTACCAACGACGATATCTCGAAAACCGCGGGACGTACAAAGAATAAATTTGACAAGATTAGAGTTATTAGACATCCGTTAAGATCGAATTTTTCGAAAAGGCCGGTTAAAGGAGCTTTTGAGGCTTTCTCAAGTCTAATTTTACGCGGACGACGTCGCGGGAAACAACTAGTAATGTGTAAAAATATACTTTACGATATGATATAGAAGTATACAAGGAAGTCCTTTGTCGCAATAAAATGAATAAAAAATGAACGTTTACCTTGTAGCAGCTAGTGTTTATTCATTTCGCTAATGGAATTTGCGAGCCCCTCGAAATATGAAATACTGTAATCTAGCGTTGAAGTTCTTTGCGGATAGATCGAGCCTCGTTTGAGGGTTGAATGAACTCGTTATTTGGGACGCTTAAAGGCTTTTCAATTGTGTTTTTACGGTACGCAAACCGATCTCTTGTACTAGTTTTGTGAATGCCGAAATTTATTTTTCAACGATAAAGAAATCAATTTACCTAGAAAATAAAACTTTTTAAAGAGACTACCTTTGTTTTATTTTGTACATAGTTTTACTAGCGCCATCTAGATGGCTTCTAGCGTCTTGTGTCAAAATGGGTCCATTCCACTTTGGATGCATAGGAAACATTCATACACACATAGATTCTACTTATTAGGGACTAGCAGTAACCCATGATTTCGCCCGCGTGGGCCACCCTTAGGGATTTAAAAATAGTTTTTGGATAAGGATTAATATCATGTTTATAAAAACACCTTCACAAATAATGCATTATTTTTATTTTGCGCCGGTGTGATTCCAAGCGCGCTCGCTAACGAACCAACAGCTGTGGTCATTTTGTTTAAACAGTATACCCTGAAATGGAAGCGATGCGGAACGCGCGAAATCGCGTAAGTAAAACAAATAATACTGAATATTTCGTTAAGTTTTTCCCTATCCTTTTACTATTATTTATACTCAGTAATTAAAATACTGTACAGGTCATACTTTACGATTTTTTTATATAGAATTTTAGAAACATTGAAGTATGTCCTATATCCTCATGACACACAGTCCAACGGCATCTGGATTTGAACCGAGCACCTTTCATACTTCAGTCTATCCTAGTACTATTGAGCTATTCATGATTAAAATGAGATAAGATTAAAATCTATACTAATATATAAAGCTGAAGAGTTTGTTTGCTTTAAAGCGCTAATCTCAGGAACTACTGGTCCGATTTGAAAAATTCTTTCAGTGTTAGATAGCCCATTTGTCGAGGAAGGCTATACATCATCACGCTAAAATTTAATCTATTTTGTTTACCTAATTTTACGTGGACGAACTCGCGGGAACAGCTAGTGGAACATAAAAGTTAATTACAATCACTAATTATGTTGTGTATACAACAGAAAAGCGGCATATAAGGTTGGTTGGCGGTGGGTGGTTGGTTTATGCTACGAATTTAATTTAGCATAGTGGCAAAGTTGGAAATATATGTAGTACTTACAAGTGGCAAATTATTTAAAAATATAAAAGGCCCTACACAGACGAATATAACATATTTTACAATTGGTATGAAATTTTTCATATTTTCAAATGGGTCAGCGCGAAGCAAACACGGTTCGTTAGAGAGATCGAACGTGCTGTCTACTCGACCGATGTCAGCCAAATAGTTTCCGTGCCGTATTTTCAAACATACCTCGGATCCTGGGAAAGGATAAAGGAGATTTGGCACGAATAAAGCATGCTTACGCGTACCTTCTTGGAAAATTATTTTGGAGAACTGAATTTTTTGATACAAAAAAGAAGGCTCCGCTCCTATCGGACTTAGCGTAATGAGATATAGCCCATAGCCTTCCTCGATAAATGACCTATCTAAAACTGAAAGAAGACACGTAAAACAGCAGGACTCGATTAATATCACTAAGTGGTATTAGTAGTGAAATTGTAGAGATTGTGGGGTTCGGATGACGTCAGACGGCAGTCAGTCATCTCGAGAGGTAATCTAGCTGTAGGGAAGGAAATTTGGGGATGATAACGATAACATTTTTTTTAAAATATAGCACAGAGCAAACGAAGGCCTCTCTGAAGCTAAAGTAAAACCTCATTCTTAACATTACGAAAAAACTTTTGTGAATTGTGATGTTATTCAATGAGGTAAATAATACCAGCAAAAATCTTAATAGATGATAAAATAAAAGACTTTATATATTTAAAATCGAAACAATTTTTTTTAAACCTATTTCTTAAAAGACTGGCTAAAAACCGCTACACACGTATATAATTTTCTTGATGAGTTTCTTGATGATTTTTCGGTGTCTCTACTATTTCGAATCAGTGGTATGCTTTTAAAATATTTGATTGTTCAAAACAGCTTGTAAAAGTATTCATTTGATATAAACTTTACAAAAATAGTCCTTATATTGTAACATGGATAACCTTTTCCGCCGAACCCGACAGATTTAAATATGTGATACGGGAGTATACAATTACCCGCGAGTTTTATTACATAATTTTCTTGCTGGAGATGAAATGGAGAGGATTTTTAATTACAATAATCCGAGCCGCGGGTTTCGGTAGCGTTTTAATTATACAAACAACCGACACCGGACGCCCGCCGCTTATTTTAGCGTAAGATGAGAGACGACGTCGGCAGAGCTGGGTAAAAAAACCAGGAGCGGGTTCAATTCCCGTGTTGACAGATTCTGTGCGACGAACTTACGATTTTTCCTTTACATCTAACTTTATATCCTATTGCTCCATCCATCCAACCACGGAAAATCAAATCACCACCTTTACAAATGGGGACTAATAGATTCACCACAATGTGACTGTGGAGCACCAGATCAAACCCTGTCGCATGGGGTGAACGAGTGCCCACTCCGTCTTCTTCCAGGCGACATTTTTTTTTATGTTACAAGGGGGCAGACGAGCAGCCAGCAGGCACCGAAGTGCCTACCGGCGCCCATGGACATCTGCTAGCTGAGCGTGAGTCATATCAAAAAGATAAGGCACAAGATTTGTACGGGATATGATGGTGTATAGTGACAAAAGCAGCTAGGGTGCTCCAGGGTCGCGTACCCGTGGTGAATCTGACCAGTTATCGGACAAATAAAGGAAGATCCAACCCCTGGGAGAATCTAAATACTAGCTGCACCCGCAACTTCGTCAGCATAAAATTAGGTAAAACAAATAGATTAAATTTTAGCGTGATGATGTATAGCCTACAGCTTTCACGATAAATGGGCTATCTAATACTGAAAGAATTTTTCAAATTGTACCATTAGTTCCTGAGATTAGAGCGTTCTAGCAAACAAAAAAACTCTTCAGCTTTGTACATTAGTAGGTATAGATACATATATAAAACTATGACTATACAGAAAGATTCATTTACTCGTACATATGCACAAATCTGCATCAAGTTGGTAAAAAATTTAATATTTTTAATCGTTTCAACGGCACATATTCACGAGAATCTCAGCAGAGGGATAGCGAATTATACGAACAAATGTTTTGCGAAGCTCTAAGGTCAACTTTGGTGCTAACGGTTTTAATAGAATTCTACAAAAACTGCAAACGCCTCTCCGGAGAGCGGACGAGTGAAATAATTTCAAGATGGGGTATTGCAAATGTCTCTTTATACTACGCTCGCTCGGGGTCGCTTCGTTTTCATAAAAATAGTTTTGATTATTTTATGTGTTTACTTTTAATTAGACTGTTTATTCATTGTCATTCTCCCTAGGGAGAATAACATTGAATAAACAGTCTAATGAAAAACTTCTAGACGGAGATAACTCTCTTTAGAGTAAAAATTTCGTCCATTTGGATAAGGTCACCAGAAAGAAACTTATTGAAAAGTGTTTAAAGAGAATTTGAGAAAAGGAAAAAAAACGTTATCGAAGAACCCAGCACTTTTCGATTAACTAAACCTAATTCTACATCATCATTTTCAGCCCCTGATAACCCACTGCTGGGCTTAGGCCTACCTTTGTTTCTGCCACTTTCCCCTATTCCTTGCGAATCTCATCCAGTCACCTCCAGCCACTCTCCTTACATCATCCGTCCATCGGGCATAAATTGCGTAACGATACGGGAAGAAAAATTCGAATGTGCGTGAACATCAGCTAGCTTTTAATAGATAAGCCTAGCAATAACGTATAACTGTCAAGTAAGAAAATTTACGTAAAAATCTGTCGATACGTAAAGATACTTTTGCATGACCTTTAGTTAGTTTTACCACAATTTCCTACTAAATTAGTAGAAGTATTAGTAGATGTTAGTTGAAAGCCAAATGCGTAAAACATCTTTACGTATACTATATTTATTTTAACGTTTTAACATTTAATATATCGAAACATATTCTGATAGACAAAGGTACGACATTTTGACTGGCCTGTTGGCGGAGTAGGCAGGGTGCCTTCTGTTTCTTTTATTTTATATCTTAATAAGTTTGAATTAATTTTATATCTTAATAAGTTTGAATTATTGGGATCGCGGTGTTCCATATATTAAGATATAACCTTAATAAAGCCGGAGCCAGACATAGCTCAAAGTGTTTGTAAATTTTTGTCCTTGAAGACTACAAAGTACTACAAAACTTTGAAGTACACAACGTTCCCAGCCACACTACATGATCATTGTAATATTGATCATTCAAATGAAGCTATGTCTGGCTCCGGCATAATAATATAGTCTATAATTCTATTTACAAGGACTCATATGATAAATTCCATGGGGTACAAATGGTCCGAGTTTAAGCAAACTTTCAA
Organism: Charaxes varanes; assembly: GCA_024363005.1. NCBI lineage: Eukaryota > Metazoa > Arthropoda > Insecta > Lepidoptera > Nymphalidae > Charaxes > Charaxes varanes. Next base: position 2,145,576 of record JANCMC010004801.1, on the reverse strand, counting down.
CGTTAGACTAAGTTAGACTTAAAAATGTACTTTATATTAATTTTGTTTTATAGGATAAGAACCGAATTTCAAAATAAATAAGAAATAAAACATTCAAAGACAATTTTTTTATTAATACCAAAAGCCTGAAAACTCTAAGTTTAAATTAATTAATTTCGTCAAAAAAACTTACAAGTTAGTTTTTTTTCTATTCAAAGAACCTTTAGCGTTAAAACTTTATCGCTTCATTTCATTTTCTACGCTAAATGGCTGAATATTTTATAGGCTGTTAGTTGAATGGCGCCGTAAAGAGGCTAGGCCAGGGGTTGGCAACCTGCGCCTAGCGAACCACATACGGCTCTTTGGCTCTTTAGTTCAATACGAAAATATGTGATTATCTATTAATATCCTAAATTAGTCCTAAATTTTAGTATGAATTGTTTATATAGGTAACTGGCGACGTCGCCATGACGTCGTTAGGAGTGTCGCAGGCCTCACAACTATAATAACACCGCTCCAAGCCTACTAATTGACCCACAGTTTCCATCGCATCGACAAGGCTCGTTAATTGTGGCATCCACGTCGTTGATGGCTACAAGTGATTCTAAGAGCCGAACAGCACGGGAAACAATGAAATCGGTCATATTTTCCTGCCAGCTCGCAGCGGACCGTGGTAGCTTATCAACGCTCAGCATCGTGCATAACAACTATGGTTTATTTTTTTAAAGGTGAAGTAATTGTTAACACTGGTATTATTTCACAGCCATACTTAAGTTCAATTATACGTTTTTATGCCTATTAATTTTCCCGTTTTTAATTACTATAACAAAATACATTTAACAATAACTATCTGTTATTGTTAAACTCCCAAACAATAAGTTATTAGGGATCCGGATATTGCTATCCTAAGCTTTATCAAAGAGAGATCTTTCTGGATTTATCCGGTTCGAAATTGTTACTATAAAATTCAAGTCAGGAGTGGAGATAAAAAAACGTAATTCAGTTATCGTTATATCAGTACTAGCAAAGATACAACTTTTCCCAAACACAATAGAGTTGCAAAACATAACCTACCCTAGGTCAATATCAAGAAATGCCTGGAATCTCGGACAGTATATCGCTTACATTACAACGGATAGCTCGACCGGGGCAATAAAAGCTTCGGTAAGTGCTAACACACTAACACTAAAAAGGAATTGAATCCCGCATTGAGCACATACTTAGCAGAAGCCTTAAAACAAGATTTAACTGGCTACTTAAACACTGCCATTAGCGCGTACGATTAGATTATTATTAGTACCTAGTACCTACTCGTAGATAGATTAATTATTTTTATGGATGTTTTCAAGATTTGTGTTAAGATATATGGATACAAATTTTATATTCGAAAGAAATATGGGTTGACGACATCCGAGGGGTTAGCATGAACCTTTCGAACCGTACGGGTCGAAGAGTCGAGTTTAAAAATATTCGCACCGAGCCCACAGCGAGACTTAGTGTCAACGAGGGTATGGTTAAATATTGGGATTTAATTTTTGAATTCAACTCATTAATTGAAATTATATTACTGGAACATGTTTAGAATAAGTACATTGTATGATAAGATTCTTTCCAGCTCATTTTATTTTCACAAAACACTATGATGAATTATTAAGGCTTGCAAGGCTTTTAATACTGTTAAAACTACTAATAATGATTAGACATTAGGATAAGTAATGAGATAAGGATTTTTTTATATAAAATATGTGACATGGCATGTAGTAAAATTCTATTAAAACATGTGTTACATAATATAATGTATGTTTATTTCAAGTTAGTTTAAAAGATTCAAGCATATATTTTTATGAATTGATATGATGTACCTTAAAAATCTTGAGATAGAAATTTTAACCATCTGTTGAAAGTTCCACATGGATGAGATCATAATGATACAATATTCTTATTATAAGTGGGTGTAGGAATGTTAAGAAGGTGTTTTATACCAGTATGCATTAAGAGTTAGATTCTGTTGCAATTTTCTGATCTGCTGTAAGGTATAAAATAAATAAGTGACTTTTCACAAGGAGGATATTTTCAATTTAGCTGTATTTGTACTGTGTGTGAATAGATTTAATAGTTTCTCTTTTATAAATAGTTTTGCATTTTGGGTAACCACCCATATTTTAGTTATATATTAATATAACCATATTAAAAATAAAATCGTACTACTCAGACTGAAAAAGGGATGGTTTTCTTTATTTCAATTTATAGTATATGTTTAGTCAATGACATAAGTATAACAAAAATGTCAGAATAGTAGGAAAAATAAAATGGATTACACTTATGTATTGCTACAAAGTAACACCTAATGGTATCAGTTATTTCAAAATAACTTTAATTTAATCTGCTAGGAGAGTAACAAGTATTTCAATTATACTGGAGTTTATTTATATTTAGACACACTTGACCTAAGGTTATCATCATATTAAATGACTAGTATGACACTAATTTTACTTTTCAATACAGCATATGTTATATTACAATTACTGGTGTAGCGGCAGCTACATAGCAAGATGGCAATGATGTCAAGTGGAAAAGGTTACACCAAAGCAAACTAGATGGCGTTATGTACCGATAAAATATACAAAAACACAAATACAAGAAAAGTGTCTAATAAACTTATTCCAATAAGAGATCTCTTCCAGTTATCCGCGAGTGTAGAAGGAATAGTAAGAAGAGAAACACATTTGTTATCACAAAAGGATTCAAGCACCTTACGGATTTCAGTCCGACCCTGCACCCGTTGAGCCATCAAGGCCCTACATCCAGTTTATCATTACATCGATTTAATTAATAATTACAAGATAATAAACTAGAGATGATTGAATGCCTTATCAATATATTAGATAATTAATAAATCATCATTTAGGTGGCCATATGTTATAGGATTACAATTGTTATTGTTAACATATAATATACTATTGTTATCCACGACTTTGTCCGTGTTAATTATTAGCGTGGTGATATACAGCTTATAGCTTTCTTCGATAAATAGGCTATCTAACACTGAAAGAATTTTTCAAATCGGACCAGTAGTTCCTGAGATTGGCGCTTTCTAGAAAACAAACAAACAAACACTTCATCTTTATATATAAGTATAGAATAAAACGTATGTATATGTTAGCTGTATGTTACAACAAGATATAACAAGAGACAAAGAGTGACTACCGAGACCCATAGACAATTGCACTAGAAGAAGACTCGCAGATGCGTCGCCGATCTTTGAGGAATGGGTATGGTCTTTTCTTAAACGTCCCTAATTCGTATCGCTTCGGCAACACGGGAGCTAGGAACTGGTTCCACAAATGTATTTGAGACAGGAAGTTCCTAACAAAATTTCTAACATGACTAAGATCTTCCAAATAAGCGCAAAAACTATCCTTTCTAATGTTTAATTAAATTAAAAAAGCTACGATCTAAAAATTATCTTTTTCTTCTTCTTCCTTGCGTATTCCCCGTCTCGTACCAGGGTCTGCAGAAATTGCAGAGGATGTGACTGTGGGGCGAGTTAAGATGACCGCCTACCGTCTCATGTCGTCCTCAGAACCCCCATAATCTCTGCAACCTCACGACTAATATAAATACGCGAATTACTAACAGCAAACTTGGAATTTCCCTTTTAGCATTTTTAACCGAGTTTCATAAGTGACAAGATATTCTTATATTTAAATCATCGCATTCTTTTTCATATAAAAATATTTCTTTTTATGCGAGGACAAATTCTTAAATTCTAGAAATTGTATAGGTACTAATAGTGTCCTGATTTTTCAACCGACTTCAAAAAGTACGAGTTCTCAATTCAACTGTATTTCGTTACCTCAAAGCTTACAGTCAGATCCAGTTCTGATAATTTGAAGTTGGTTTATGACATATAAGCTTTACAAATGAGCTTATGTAAAATTTCTTATGTTTTTTCCATATCATCAATTTATATCCTTATAAATATGACAATAGAATAGAAACAAATCATACTTGTTTTTAAAAAACGAAAATGTTTTTACTTCGCTACGGTGGTGCCACCACTTAACAATTTGGCGTTTACTCTCTATTTACCTGGTATTCCATCATGAAATCCTGACTTGGTGGAAATTGGACCAACTTGGAAGAGTGGTCTTTCAAATAAAAAAATAATTTTAAAATCGGTGCACAAATGACGGAGAAATTCGTGAACATACATTAAAAAAAAACTAAACACGTCGAACATATAACCTCCTACTTTTTTTTTGAAGTCGGTTAAAAATAAGATAAAATTCTCCAAATACATATTAGTTACTCAAACTTTGGAGAAGAATACGAATATCAAAACTTAATAATTTTCTGTTTAAAGTACCCAAATACTATATTTGTTCACATGCGACTAATAAACTTTGTATGAAAGTTAAGTAACTAAAGCATTTGTATGTAAAAACTCTCATAATGCTTCAACAAAGGTTATATCTTATTTAACTTATATATATACATGTAGCGTGTTTTTTATAGATTGAACTTGTCATTAAAATATTATCAACCGACATTGTTATTTTTGTAAAAAGATTAGCTAAAATAGGTTGTATTCACCGCTCCGACGCAAGCTTTAAAATTCATTTTTTTATGAATTTACTTTAGAATTTTAATTTTTGTAATTATCAAGAGAGAGACGAATTTTTTAGCATTTCATGGATTCACCGTGCGGATGCCGGGTCTATCGCGTTGCAGAGGAAGGAACCATAGCAGTGCCCGGGACTTGTGACCCAGGTGTAGGTTTAAGAGCCCTCTCTTCAAATGACTAACGACGCCTACGCATACCTAACTGCACTATCTGAAGATACGCAGATATCGCTTTTTTTTTAATAGTCGTATCGGATTGGAAACATCGGACATGTTTTGTAAAAAGGGTAGAGTATTGCTTTTTCGATCTTTCAAAACCGAACGATACAATGAGAATACATCACGTCGAATACCAACACAGATTTAACAAAGGTCAGTAGTTTTTAATAACGGAGTAAATCTTATGTATTATGTAATATGTTTATTAATTTCTTAATTTTATACACACGCGCATAATTTAGATCTTGAATTATTAAGAAATTTAAAGCCAAATTCTTTATAGATATAGAAGCTATCAAGTTTTAAAGACTGTTGATATAATTGACCCCTAGTTCAAATCAAAATTAATTGACATGAAAATTAACTTAAGTTTTTTACAAACTCTTATGAAAGATGTGTTTAGTTTTTTTTTTCAAATATTCGAATTAGAGATAAGTTTACCAGGGTTCCTCGTATCCCGTTTTGATTACTCTATGTTTGATAATATGGTTGATACTAAAACGAAGTTCTGAAGCACTACTTTATCAAGTGTGGCCACACCATAAGGGAAAATTCCCGCCACTAGATCTTTTCCGACCTTGTCGTCGGACCGGACTTAAGTAGCTTTTTGTCTTCCCTTCCATTCAGGTCTTATTGTTTTTAACTGCGTAGTTTGAGCAGATTAATTTTCTCTGGTTGACATATACTCTGTGTATTTAAGGGTGGGACAAATTTATGTTTGTACTTGTAATCTGTAAGATTATGTTAATAATTAGGTACTAGGAATGTCTGGAAAATCGTCCCAATTATTTGACCTGTTTTTATTTTAAGATAAATAATATTAGAAATTCTTTATAGGTATGTTTTTATACACATATTAAATAAATATATACAGGACTATATGACACACGGACGTCTGTTCCTAGGTTAGACAACTTAATGTATGTGTTATAGGTAACAGCCGCCTGTTATACACAAATATTTTTTTTAGAAATATATAAGTACATACATATGGATAATACACCCAGACTCGAGGTGGGAATCGAACCCACGACCCCTTCTTTTATATATACCATGTAACTCTGTTTTAAAATAATGTGTATATCGTTGATGGCCTTATTAAATAAAATAAATAAAATAAAATAAAATATCATATATGAAATCCTCAATAAGGCTTCACAGTAATATTTACGGCTGTGGAGAGTAAACGAAAATCCGCTCAGTGAAAAAGCAGAAAAACATTTAGCTTTCAATAAACCGGTATAAATATAAATGAAGTGACTGAAAAGCGCTCGGATGGAAAATGATTAAGCGAATTTTGAAGTTGCATTCATATTAAAATCTTCGAATTAACACAGCAACCCGCAATTATATGCATGTGTTTTTACCGTACCTGGTAGTTTTAGTAAATAAAATATACAATATGGATTGATTTTTTTTTAATACAGACAGATTATCCCCACAATTCCATCTGTCGTGTAGTGTTGGGGATATTATATGAACGGATACTACTACGGACACTATTTCCTGGTACTTTAAATGAGATTTGTCAGTAGTTTTCAACTCTAAAGTGTAGTGGCGATAATATTAACAGTAGAGAGTGATAGACGAATAGGAAGGTATAGAGAAGAGTGGAGGCGCATTGATAAGCGAAGAATATATAAGTGATGACCATGAACAATTTGTAAAGACTGACACGATGAAGAAGGAGAAGAGAGGGCTATCAAGGGTCTTACTTATCTGGCAAGCCATGGGGGAGCTCTACGATAAGATTTCGAGACATGAGACGACTTAATTCTTCTTGTTTACATTTCAACTTCTTTAATAATGGTTTAATCATGCTGTTCATGATTTCTACAATATATTCAAAATCGATTCATTTAATTGATTTGCAGTCTAATAGATTATAGAATTGCACTTACGATAGCAACTGCGTGGTGTCCTTTTCGATCTTGAAGAGTTTTCTGGCTGAATAGTCGCTAAACTTTAGGATCGCTCGTGTGATGTCTTGCTTCTTATCAATATCCGCTTGATCAGCACTCTGCCAGGACTCGATGTACACTACCGAGACTCGTGTGTTGAGCGTGCGAAAATACTGTGAAAAATATACAGATGCTATACCATCTTTTTCCAACAGTCTGTAGGTATCTATAAAGAAAAGAAAGGGGTAAATGAGGGTTTAAAAGTTTGTATGAAAGTCGATGATAACAACGTGGACGCAGTCGCTGGTTAATGGAACGAATGATATAATATTTATTATATAACCTAAAATTAATTAGAAAGAAGAAACAAAATAAAAACACTAAAATAAAAGATGAAAAAAGAAGAGAATATAAGAAATAATGTTATAAAGGAAGAAGTATAGACTGAAGCAAAGTAATATAGCAAAATTAAATAAACAGTTGAAATCTCCATAGCTCAACGATAGACATGTTGGTCTGAAATGCGTGAGATGCTCGTTTCAAATCCCGTTTGGCTATTATAATTTCTAATTTGAGTTTTTAAAACCTAACAACAAAAAAGGTAACATGAAGAATACGTCTAATATTTAAAAAAAAAGGAAAATAAATCTATACACATTTAAGTACCTTTTAAACTACAAATATATCGTACATACACAACACAAAAAATGCAAATGACAGTTAAAACAAGGTAAAATAAACAATGAGAAAAAATCGTATACTTTTTGAATAAAAAAAAAAACACATATATGTCACATTTATGTGTATGTTAGGTACAAATTCGATGGCTCCAGCGTAAAATATCGTAAGCCATTGTCACATTTTAGCGTTTTTTAAAAATTGACGAGATCTATTAACTGCATTAACTTCAAGTAAAGTATTTTGTGTGGATGGCAAGGGAGAGTCTTACGATACTTTACGTAGGAGCCATGGAAGTGTTGATTACAGTGACTAAATTTATTTTATATTCTAAAGGGATTATGGCTCGAATCGACCTAATTAGAATTTAATCTAATTAATTATAAACAATATTTACTAATAATAATTAATTACTTATCGCCGTCATGACGTCCCCGTATACAAGCCGATGGCACGTAATCGTCGATTGCTGGTAACTGTGGCACATTCACTTCCAGCTATCTCTGGATAAGCTAAAACATTCGGATAGCGGGAGACAAATGAATCACTTTACCATTATTGATAAGGGCGGCTGTACACTAGCATTTTGCTTTACTTTTTTCTGCGTGAGTCGAGCTAATGGTATGGCGCTTAAAACTATTTAACAACTTAGTTTCCCATTTAAGAATATAAAATTTTAAGTATCATATTGCATAAATTTAAATTTGTCTTTCAGAGCTCTCGGTATAATTAAGAACAACCCTAAGTGTAGTTTTAAAACTTCCTTTCCCTTTAAATATTTTAAATTCTACTCATTGCTTTCATTTGTCGAAATTTGCAACCATTGGCGAATACATTAAGACTCAGACAATGACTCAGCTGCAATGCCAGTAAATTTTATTCAATTTAGAACAATAGACATGCGGTGAACAAAACGTAAAAACTTTGTACACAGTCATCATTGTGAGAGAAATAACAATTTAGAATTTAAATTTTAACTGTATAATACAAAACCATTAAAAACATTTTATCAATGAAATAACATGTTTGGGTAAATGACAATAACAAGTGGGTATATATGTAATCGTCCATAAACTTTTAGACAATTATGTGTTATTTTAATGTATCTTTCATTAGTTGTGTAATTTTTAATTCTATTGGAAGAAATACTCAATCTCGTAAAATGCTTATTAATGGGGGTGGTTATTAGAAATTTAGTAAAAATATTAAACAATTTACCAATACTGATCATAATATTTCAAGGCAAAGTCCACTAGGGAGTATGATAAGCAGTACGCGATATTTTGAAGCATTAATTACTCTTATTTAAGCTATCACTTGCTCCGTATGCGGGTGGCCTTAGCGAAGATTACGTCGCAGCTGATAAGGGGGAGTGCTTTTGGCGATAAGCTCGGGACAAAATCGGCATATGATTCGTTGCACGATGTTAGCCATGTTTTGAGTTAAACTGCATATCTCTCCGCTAAACCGATGTGTATAATATAGCGAAACATTATGTTTGCTGATAAGTGTTCTGCTGTAAGAGGGTACTTAAAATGCAGGGATGGATGTAAAGGTTTAGCCTCCTTAGCTTAAAGGTAGAAGGATGAAATCCGTAAGTTATTCGGTTCAAATTCTTACCTTGTTGCGCTATATTATTACCGATTTCTAGTGCAAGCCCTAACTTAGAATATTAACTATATTCAATTTATTTGGAGACAAGTATTATGTTTTTAAGTGCAGTGATGGAGAGGATAAAATATCAGCGGTTAGCTTCTTGAAGTCTCTTCACAGTACGATCTTAAGGAGGTAAAGAAACAGAGTGAACAAAATACCAAAGGACACGGTCAATTACCAGCTACGTTACGTTAGTCAATCTATGTACATTCTGTAACGCCGCTGAACAATTGACTACAGCTCCGCCAACAAGCTTTTTGCTTCTGCTCTGACTATCAAAAGTGAATTAAAACAGACGAATTGAATAAAAAAAGGACTTTTTTGAAAGGAGATTTACTATATGCCCTAATGTATAAACACAAAATCAATCTCTTATACCAGAATATACCGGCCTCGTTGCTCAAAGTCGCTATCGGTCTGCGCATCGCGCTATCTCGACTCCCTTTCGTAGGTGACTTTCGTTCACAAAAACGCCATTTACGATTTTAGTACTCTCGTTCATTAATTGAAGTGAAACGACTACTCGTTTCAATTCAAATGCGTACGTTGATCCCACCGAACTATTAGCGACACCTAGAAAGACAATAGCTCATGATATAATTGAGTCAACCAGCACTGGAAGCGGGTCAACAGATATTTACCCATCTCAAAGAATGCCCAAAACATCTAAAGAAATTTTCCCTTCATATAGGCATATTTTGCTACGTTTATGTACAAGTATTGGTGACTTGGCAGCATTGCTTCCCTGTACACTTCAAACTTCATATGGTTACGCGCCAAAACCGACCATTACGGCGTGGGCTTTATCCGCCCATCTACTCTCCGACGGCCGACAGCGCGATATCTTCAGTCGTATTATCTGTGACGTGGGTGGGCGGCCTTACAACGCGCTATCTTGATGTATGATTGAGGGTTAGGTCCTGGGGTCAGCTAGGAATTGAAAATGCGTGTAAATAATGTGGAGATTTGCAAACCTGTCCCGGTGAGCGATGGCTTGCGCAAAACCTGCATAATGTGGAATGAGCTAGAAAGTGTTGTTTGCGAGGACCTTACCCAACTATCCAAGAAGGAGTATAATATCTTATAGAATACGTTTGTATGTTATTAAAATGTATCTATTTCTTGTTGACTTGTTAACTCGAGCCAAATCTTTGTGGAACCAGTTGACAGTTCCGATGTTTCCGAAACGATACGATTTAGGGATTTCTAGGCAAAGAGCGTATTCATTTTTCAAAGTCAAAGTTAAACTGGTGGTTTATATTTTCATGGACAGTAAAACTCAAGCTCAAAAAAATTTCTTCATATAGACTTTTTACAAGTACATATATAAACGTCATAAGTATAATGATTACTTTTTTATCGTTATTTAATAATCTGGTCATAAAATTTACGACTTAAGAACTAAGTTTACAAGGATTCCTCACGTCCTGCACTGAGAAGAGCCCGCAACGAACTCGGTCGGATAATTTTTTGTTATTACCATCACCAATAATTCAGATTTGTTCATTCAGGTGAACCACCTGCCCATTCGCCCCTTGTTATATAAAACTGATATATACACAGACTGTTTTATGTATTCCGCGAGATTATCTCTAGACGTATTTACTAGTATGATTGACTTCAACCTTGCCACCGAAGTGGCCTACCACATCTTCTAGTTCGACATCAAAGCTATGATGGCCAGACGTAAATGTATACCACTTTTAGATAAACCGGCGGTCTTATCGCTAATGTGGGGCTAATCGATTCGCGGGCAACCTTTATCGCAAGGCAAATATAAAACTGAAAGCGTCTTATCGGAAGTTTTGAGAGTGCGCGTTTCCAATGTCTCGTTGCACGTCAAAGTTAAAAAAAAAATAGGTAGCGTCTGATTTAAGTTAGTGTAGGGGCATCGCTATATTCAATTGTCTGTATCGAATTGTTCAGAGTCAGTCGAACACGGATAGCGGTAGGATGTGCACATGTCTAATAAATACAATATTTTCCAAGGAAAAGTATTTTATTAAGATCCCGATATTAACTGAACCAAGGGACCTAAAAATTAGGAAGGTTCTTGAGTGCTGACCTGTAACTGAAAAATGAAAGAACTAAAAGGAAAAGGCGTAATTATTTTCATCGCGTATTAGATACGGAACTCATCTGTATAAGCGTGTCATAATTCGCTCTTGGCCAGTTTATTTTATTCAAGTTTGAGACATAAAATGAAATTTTAAAAGGAAGTGTCTGAATGTATAGACTTAGATGTCTGACTTAATTAGTACAATATATGGATGCATTGTTAATTAATACAAGTATGAACATATGTTCGATCTTTGCGCAGTGGAAGGTAGGTGACAGCTTTAAGATTGCATTAATTCTGTGTCTACCTTCATTTTTGAATGACTTTCGAGCCCGCCGGGCCCCCATCACTTGAGTACCATCTTTGGAGCTGATTTCGCGCGGTCGTATACGTGTGGATCGTATCCACCACCACATGGACAATCTTTCAAGGAAACGCTAGATGACAAACAAAATTTGTTAACAAACGTCACACTATTAATGAACGACTTTTATCTTAAAGCTGAGAAACTCAAGGGTTGCCAAAAAATGAAGAGATGAAGATCGTGAACGCGCGATACGAGCGAATTGAATTCGTATGAACGTGCGATCAAGCATATTGATGTCTAAGAAATGTTCTCATTGAAGTTTGCACGTTCGCATCGTCTTCTAGTAGGAGACTTATCATGTATAAGATAGACCTCAATCAATCAAATCAATGTGTTTAATCGCACGTTCGCACTTCGCACGAACTAATTTCGCTCCCCTCACGTATTCCCGTTCTACACATTAGGACAATGCCTAAAGCTTTGGATGAACGAACGAGTATTTCGTTGTACAATGGAAACGCTGTCAGCCGTCGGTCTCGTAAGCGAATCGAGCTTATTTTACCTTGTATCTTTCATATCTCTGTCAGGAATTTATATCCCGGAATAAACCTACCGTGTTATAGGGGGCATTACAGTATTCTGTTTATAACACATAAAAGCGTAAGATTATGTATGTATGTATGTATGCAAGAAATCTCGAAAACCTCGAGACGTACAAAGATGAAACTTGGCAAGGCGGTAGTTTATAGTTCCGCTCAAAATGGATTTGTCGCTAAGGCCGGATTAAAGAAGCGTAAAGGGCTCTCAGAAATTTATGCGGAAGAAGTCCCGCGAAACAGCCAGTAATACAAATAATATAGAATATATTTAAAGCGAGTGAAAAAGGTTAATAAAGAATGTACAAAAAAATATCTTGTAATACAAAATCTACATAAAAAACTGTTACTACAATCGCTACCAACAGGTTCACCCGCTGAGCTTAAATACTGAAAATATCATTAAAATTGGTCCAGCGTGAGGGCTGAAAGAAGAAGAAGAAGATACCAAATCTTCTTCTTTCAGCCCACTGACGTCCATTGCTGGACATAGGTCTCCTCCATAGACTTCCACAGAGATCGTGTGTTTGGTATCAACAGGGTATATATACATACAGATATCGATTTTATATAACAATAGACAAACGGATATCATATTACTGCGTTGAGCCTTGAAAATATTATTTTCCATGATATTAAGCAAAGAAAGGGACATGAACTTTGTACTTTAACCTTTTGCCGTGTGAAAAGTTTTTCGCCTAGAGCATAATTTCACGGATTGGCGACCCTATAATGTTTCATCTCTATGAAGGGTTAAAGAACTCTATATTCGAACACTTTCGCTAACAAATTTCTACAAATAAATATAAAATATATACTATTAAACAATACTATTTTAACAAGGTGGTAAACAAGCATATAACCTTTTTCGAGGTTAGCAGCCATCATAACCTTTTCATAACACCGGAGCCAGACATAGCTCAAAGTCTTTGTACATTTTTGACTTTGAAGTCCACAAAGTACTACAAAACTTTGTACAGTTTTTTTTTTTGAGGAATTGTTCGGACTGATACCGGCATCTGAATTTCACCATAGGACATCCCGTCAAAATTTGAAATTCCACCCTCATCACCTCGATGTCCTAAAGTCCACAACTAATGTCACTTTGTGATATTAGTCGTAAGGTTGTAGAGATCGTGGGGGTTCCGAGGATGACGTCAGATGGCAGTCGGTCATCTTAGCTCGCCCCACAGCCACATCCTTTACAATCTAAGTGGACCCTGGTATTAAACTGGGATAACGCTAGGAAGAAGAAGACATCTGGTAATGTCGATGAGGAGGCCGTAGCTTAATCAGTGGCCGATATGTGAGTCGATCGCTAGGTTAAGCAGTTCTTACCGCGGCTGTTAACAGATGGGTGATCCATTCTAATATTGGTTTTTCAAATATCCGACTTTCTCCGTATTTCGGAAAGCACTTAAAACAGTGGGCCCTGATTAATTTCAGTTATATTAATTTTGAGATTGTGGGGGTTCTGGGGTGACGTTAGACGGTAGTTGGTCATCTTAATTCACCCCACAACCACATCTTCTGCAATTTAAGCGGACCCTGGTACTATACCAGGGAAATGCTACTTAGAAGAAGGGATTGTTGTTGTAATCTATGAAGAAGAAGAAGAAGCTTGCTTAAAATATGTTAATTCTTGCCTAAAGAGGAACTATATCGAATGTAAGCAATGCGTCGGCCATCTTAACTCGCATCCTCTACAATTTAAGCGGAACCTAGAACTAGACTGGGATAACGGAGAAGAAACAGAGACATCCGCTAAGATCGTATTTTTCGATAAGGAGGTTACAGGCCTTGGCAAGTTAATTTTACGCAGACGAAGTTGCGGGAAACAGCTAGTAACTTAATATACGAAATAAGTCTGCTTTATATGGCGGTTAAGTTGTAAACTCACGTTTATAGCACTTCGTTCTAAGTTGTAAATTTCTAAAGGAACTTTCCACAATTATTGGTACTGCTTACGTAATACGTTTCGAGGATATTTTAAAATTATTATTGTATGAAACGTGTTTATCGGTGGGGAAGTTTTACTTATTTAAGTTAATGTTACCAAGGCTTTGACATACTACTCAGCTTATACGCGGTAGAGGTAGGAGAAAGGGGTACACCAGCAAAATCCCTATACAACCTACTAAAAGACCTTGGCTTGTCAAGAACTATCATAAGTTCATTACTAGAAAGGAATGACTGCTGTTAATAAAACAGTAACAGTTTGTAAAAAATCTGCGTAAAAGCAGAGTTTTGCAATAAAATGATTAATTTCATATACCGAATAATATGATTGATTTCAGGGTAAAAAAATATTGACTCTATCAAAATAAAAGGAATTGGTGAAGCGTTATAATAGGTCATAAATTGGTTTTTAATAACAGCACAGCCATACATTACAACAGTAAGCCATAAAAAGTCAACAAAATATTCGATTGTATCGTAAACGTATAAAAATGAAATGAAAATAATGTCAATGTTTCGTTGAGACACAAATTATTTATTTTGGGCTTCCATATCTATCTAATGAATCTATTTTTATTTTATGACCTATTACTTCTTAACTTTAAAAAAAATGTTTGTACAAAATGTGTCGGAAAAATGCCTTATGATAAAATATTCAGGAGATACATAGATTCATCAGATCCAGTTGAAAGATACATGCTTATATCTGTTTTTTACAAATACGCGAATGCACATATTTCGTGACTTCATGACAACCGGCGTGACAGCATCCATAATACCGCACCCTCACCCGCAATATTCTTCTACACATATTTTATAAATAAATTTTAAAATACAAATAGACTATTACGCAAGCTCAATTAATTAGAAGCAATGTTTAATCAATGGAGTGAACATTTTAAATTCAAACGTGAGTGACCTTAGGTGAACAGTTTTAAAACGGAACCTATGATGAATGTATGACAAAGGTAATAAAATAACGTTACTTCAAATGTCACGGTAAACATAGAGATAAGAAAATTTATCTTAAAGTCATTGGTATAAATAATAAGTAGATAAATATAAACATAGAAGAACATGAAAATTAAACGTGCTAAATATAGCTAATGATCAACTTCTAATAAAATAATTAATAACTATTAACTATAAAATATTTAAATTCTGTATAGTATAATATAAAGGTTTTAAGTCTAGTTTAGTGACTGATGCCTATATTTTAAGTAGAGGTAGCGCCACGCTTGTAGAAGAATTGGGCTGGCGCGTCCGAGTACCAGTACCTCTTTCTCACATGAGATCGGCGTGAAGTGGCGGCAATGCTGTCACATCAATGCTCTGCGATATTTAACTCGCGCATACGTGACTAAAACTAGTTTGTGTTTTATTGTCATCGCTTATCTAAGGTGAAAGCGGAGAGAATTAGCGATTCTACCAAAATTGAACGTACATTTTCATTATATATTACATTATATATTACATTATTACATTATACATTATATATTACATATATGTATCTATAATCTCTATATCACTTGTATAATTAAGAATAGTTAATCTATAGATATATTATAAAAGCGAAAGGCAACTTAATATGAATTCTCGAAAACAGCTGAACGTACAATGATGAAATCTGACAAGGCGGTAGTTTATACTTAGTAGACATTCCCTAAAGGCATTCGCATTCGATAGGGTCGGACTAAGGAGGTCCTAGGACGCTCACAATTTACCGCGGAAGGATTACGAAGTCACGCGAAACAGCCAGCACTTAATAATACTCAATCAATTATATACTATCATATATAAATATATAATGAAATGAAATTGAAATGAAATGGAATTTGAAACGAAATTGAAATGAAAAGGAATTTGAAACGAAATTGAAATGAAATGGAATTAGAAATGAAGTTGAAATTAAAAATGAAATGAAATTGATATTAAACGAAAAAAGTTGATATTGATATCAATTTTTTAACTTATAAAATTTTCTGTTTTCTTTTATTTTGCATCGTGTTACGAGCAACTAGCCTAGCACTTTAAAGAATATAAAAAAGCAAAGCAAGACATTTATATTTAGGTAATGAGATATACATGTCATTTACATTTTTATGGAGCCACAATCGTCGTTTACGCTGACAATGCCGTGGAATTCGACCATATCTCGGCGACGCATCTGCGCAGCGGCTACAACTGTAAAGACACAATGTATGTATAATTAGATTCGAACCTTGTCAAATGAGATCGCGGGCGGACCGTTTTGCACACTTTACATTCAGCATCTATATTGCTAGTTTTAGTGTTATTTGACTATGGTCATTAAAAAACATAATATACATATTAATTGAATGAGGAGGTCGTGGCCTAATCAGTGGTCGGCATTTGAGTCGATCGCTAAGTTAAGTTGCTCAGGCTGCGACCGGGTCCTATAACACAGGCATTAAGTTGTCTACCTTAGGAACAGACGTCTGTGTGTCATATAGTCCTGTATATATTTATTTACTTATAGGCATATAAAAGTATTTCATTGAGATGAAAAGCTCTCTGCACAACAATGCTTTAAAGATAATCTCAAAATCAATACCTAATAAATAAAGCTGGAGAGTTTGTTTGTTTTTTTAAACGCGCTAATCTCAGGAAATACAGATCCGATTTGAAAAAATCTTTCAGTAGTAGATAGCTCATATATCGAGGAAGCCTGTAGGCTACATATCGTCACGTTAAAATTGAGTCTATTTCTTTTATTTAACTTTACGCGAATGAAGTCACGGGTACTCCTAGTTAATATATAAATGCTCAAAGGCTATAAAAACTGTAGGATGATACAAAGTTTGCAAATATAAAAAGGTATAAAAGATTCCGATCAAAATCCTAATAGCTCATAAACGATTCAAACGTGGAATGATTCGTGAATTTTAAATTTACGACATGGGATGTGTCTAAGGAGATTCGTTCGGAAAACAGTGAAATAAACATTAAACATTAAGACGTTCTGAAATAGCTATTTGTAGCTAACATTGTTGCACCTGGCATTTAACTGCATTAAAGACTATTCGATACTCTAGATAACGCGAGTGAGAATGAAATCTACAAATTTTGATACTTAACTAAATTTTATATGATATTATAGCTGCCGTATAACAAGATGGCAATGATGTCGAGTGGAAAATGTTACACCTAAAGCAAACTAGATGGCGCTGTGCGGATGACGACGACCGCAGTACAAACATTGAAAATCTCCATACAAACTAGCTCACGCTAGCGAAGTTTTTATTTTTAGTTACTATGTATAGACCTTCCGACGAACAACTGTCGGCGAGGCGCAGCCACCCCAGGCAACTTCAACTAGCCCGGACACGACGATCTTCCTTTACGATGGTTGAGCATATCGACCTTCGCTCTCACCTTTCATTCCTCGCCGAAACCTTTCACCTTGGTGTGCCTTCCCACAATGATATTCAGTTTTACGGTTCTCTAGTACTACAAGAAATCCTTATAATTTTGCTCTATCCGTCAATAAACGTGACAGCAATACCATCACTTGACGTGATAAAGAGGTACTGGTACCCGGACGTGACAGACCAATTCGGCTGCAGATCAAATCAAATTGTCAGAACTGGACCAAATTAAAATGGGACCACGCGGGAAGCACCATCTTTCAAATAAAAAATAATTATCAAAATCGGTTCACATACTCGAAAATTTTGGGTTAACAAACATAAAAAAAAACGGTCGAATTGCTCTTCCATTTTTGAATTCGGTTGAAAAGTATAAAAGATTGCAAATTCGTTGAATAAAGTGTCTTTCGAATTTGATATTTAATTTTTTGTCTGTCTAAATATTAATCATCAATGTAATATATAAAATACCGGGAAAATGGCGGCGTTATGTCACCACACAGTGTGCAGTTTCGACGATTACTCACGCCCCAACAAACATATTAATATTTATACGAGCAATTGTGACGTTGGTGTTAGAATGATGTCATACCTCTTGTACAGAATTATCCCAAGAGATAAGCGCCAAGCGATTATGTGACTACGATTTTGATAAAATATTACATCGCACGTTTAGTCATAAACCGACCTAACTGACAAAATTGATTTTTGGGAAATTTTCGCAAAAAAACGTTTTGTAATGAATAAATGACAAAAACGGCATTATAGTAAAAAATTAAGCAGTTTAGTAATAGTTAATGAAGTGATTAAAGTAATTGAAATGTTATTTTAATGACATATTATTATTTGTTTGTCCTTTTAACAAAAATATATATATTTTTTAAAGACAAAAATTGCTGTATCTCAGTATTGGATGGAAATATTGAAATAATTCTTTGAATGGCTGATAGAGGACGTTGAAACGAAGCTGCCTCTATCATTAACTGTGTTGAGATGACCGACTGCCATCTAACGTCATCCTCGCAACTCCTTAGATCTCTACACCCTTACGACTAATATCACAAATTGAATTAAATCTGAGTGTATTGATCTTGGATTTGAATGACAAACTGTATATTTGATCATGTAGTTTAGGCCCCATATTTTCGAAGCCCAAAATGAGGCAACATTACGTCCTCTTGCAGGCAGGTGTCGAGGCACGCCATAAGGTGAGCATAAACGCTCGCACACACACTCACATACAAACACACACCAACACGGACAAGTACACAAACTCATATTTTGTACTTTTTAATTTGTACTTTTGCTTTTGCTTCCTATTGCGTATTCTTTCTTTAATCTGTTAATCTATTTCTTAAATTTATAAATGTAACCACTTTTCGCCTTATTTACTTATTATTGTCTATATGTTAATGTTTTCTGTAACGCTGTTGATTACTAATAAATAAATATAAATATAATTAAGACCTAGACGTTACAAAAATCCAAATTACTACACAATGAAACCAAAGAACAAGTTGGTACTAAAGAACATTGGAATACTTTCGCAACTAATATGGAATTCCGTGCTCTGGAACTTCGTTCCGGGCCTTCTTGATTAATATTGGTAAACATTGCTCAGATATTCCGTTTTATTGAGTTTGCGTAATATTTTATTGATCCGGGAATCTCGGTTTGCAGTATTGAAGTTTTGTTAGTACTTGAGTAACTCTTTTATGAAGATCAATGTAGGTTTTTAGTCCAGAGAATGGATTGGATGGATCTTTTTTATCTGTCCGATAACTGCTCAGATCCACTACTGTTACGCGACCCCGTACTACCCTAGCTGCTATTGTCACTGCCCCTCGTGACCGTGCCGTCCGTGACAAAAATATCCAGGTTCTTCTTTTCGTTTCAATGGCAAAACTATATTTTAGGTGTAAGGGCCTATATTTTCAAAGCCCAAAAAGTAGCGACATCAATTGCTTGACCTGAGGCGGCCATCAAGTTCTCCCTCGTGCAGGTATTAATATCCAGTTATCCAATAAGAATTTTTCTTCTTTCCATCTACCTCTAAATCCTTTTATTCCATTCTTCCCTTCCCTGTGTGTGTTCTAAATTGTTATTAAAATAGAAAAAGGACAAATAAAGTAGAGAAAGCGGAGCTAATTTCGTCCATTTGAGGGATAAAATAACTAAAGGACAAATGCAAAATAATAAAAAATATAAAATGTAAAATAAGGTTCCAAGAGAAAAGTTGTCACACTGAGTGAAGTTAAAACCGCTTAGGTAGGCTTCTTCGCTGAACTCCCGAGGGATTTGAGAAAATGGTTTGTGATACTTCCCGGTGGCCTAATCTCATTAAAGGCCGGCAACGCATATATAGCCTTCTAATGATTCAGATGTTTATGGGCGTCGGTAGTCACTTATATGAATCGCCTGCTCGTTTGCCCCTTGTAACATAAAAAAAAATTGTATACCACTAAAGTGTATACAATTGCTTAGTTTTTTTGTTGACATCTGTTATATGTTGCACTAGCGGATCTGGCAGACGATGTCCTGCCCGAACGTTAGGATATTATATTGACTACATTCTACCCCTACCTCTTTTTAACTTTTTCTGCTATTTAGCAGGAAAAGTCAAAAAGAGGTAGGTTCATATTTATGAAGTACTAAACTTTTACAATGGTATAGAATGCGCCCCGTTTCTTTTTTTAATCGGTTTTCATTTTGACGATGTTTATTTTCAGTCAGTATCTTTATGATGCAATGCATTTTATATCAAACATAATAGGAGAAATTAAACCTCTTTGACAAATTTATATCAAAATTAAAATATCAGTGCACTCATGAAATTTCATACAACATTACTGTACTGTTTTTAATAATAAGCAGAAAAGACGTTCTTTGTGATCGGTTATGTAGTGATTAATGATAACATTATTGCTTATTTGGAAGAAAAACATTATAAATTAATAAAATATTTATGTATATGATGGATTTTTTATTATTTTAATATGCAGTATTGCTTAAATTGAAAGTTGGAGGAAATCTCCCACACTCTGGAATAGTGCGGAAATGTTGGCTGCTATCCATTTGAAAGTCTGATTGAATTCAACATCTTAATTACATTAGAAAAAAAGCGTGACGCGGTAAGGAATTGCCTCCTGGGTGCTGATTACGAACATTCTCTTCTTAAATAAAGTGGACTCGTCGACTTCGAACGGTTCGAAATGTTCGCGCTAGGGCCTCTGTACGCGTAAAAACCTTCGAGGCACTTCTTCACTTCAAATCTTGCTTACATAAGTGTATACTTCGTGATTTCTTGATGTTTTCAGCTTTATGTATCTTTGGTGGTGATTATGATTACGTTTACTCTAGACTACCCTACTACACAATTATTTATTTTTTGTTTTAATACAGACGCCCGTGTGTCATATAGTCCTATGTATTTATTTATTATTATTTATTTATTTTCTATAAATAAAAGGTAGTTAATTACACTGTCGTATTGTACGAAAATTATACATTTTTAATACCGGCTACAATTATTACTCTTCCCTCTCTCTTTGCCTAGCCTTTTCCCCCTTTCATTTGGGATCAGCTCTCCTCGTCATTTTCCTCCAGACCCTTCTGGTCTGGGTCGTCGCATCACTTAGTAGGGATCTCTTTAGGTTTATTGACGACGGATATCCAAGTTTGATGTGGTCTTCCTCGCTTTTTTGGACCTGTTTACATTTCCAGTACTTTTCTAGTCATATGATCTGCTGGTCTCATTACATGTTCGTACTATCTGAGACGGCTACAATGATTACCTATTTAATTAAATAATTAGATATGAATTCCCAAATAATTATTTCACAAGTGTGGCCCGCCTACGTCTAATTTCTTAACAAAGTAGCCCGACTGCATCTACTTTATAACGATGTATACCTTGCCTGCCAAAAGGTTGGCGACCTCTGGTCCAATACATCATTTCTATGATTGTACTTAATCAATTAAAATTTATTAAATTACCTCCAGATTAATAATACCCAATATCTTAGTATCGTTAAGCTTATTTTTATAACATAAAAACATTAAAATATTTTCGTTATCATTCTGTATCTGATATTTTTATGTGTGCGTGCGTGTGGAGTGTCAATGTGTTAATGCATAAGCATGTGCAATAATATGCACGAATAAAATTATTTAAACACTGTTTTATTATACAGATCAATTATACATACTTATAAAGTATAGTAAACCCTCCCGCTACAATATATTACCTCAAGGATGTAAATTAAAATATTCTTCCAGTCGTAGTGTCGGTAAGTGTAAATTGAATACAACTTCAAGCCAGATATAATAACTTGTTTAGGATTGAAATATAATATAACTGGTTAATATATGGCATTAACTATTCTTACATTATTAATCTTTCTATTTTTAGAGATGTTACTAGCATTTAAGTTTTTCTAAGATACTGTTTTAGCAAATAATATTTATTATATAATGAGATTTCAACACGTTGAACGTTAAATATAACGTTCTCACAATAATTTAACCAAAAAGAAATTAATTAAACAACGCGGTTAGAAAAATGTCACACACACAAACTAATTATCTCGTCAGCGACTAGTGACGATTTATTCCAAAATGATCTCTAAGAATGATCTATTTAGAATGATCCGTTTAGAATTGAACGCGTTTCTAAAGATGCACTAAATTTTATGCTATAACTTGCTCATGCCCAGTTGACATATCCGGTACTGCGCAGGCGCGACCGGAAGCTACTCTAACACTGCATTAATTTATTTATCTTTCAGCAAAGTACACGCTGATGACAAACTATACTGTAATAATTGTAACTATATGTGAGTAGTCTAATTTTAGTAATATATTAACCTGTATAATATACATTCGCATCTATAAGAAGAGACGAGGAAAACAAAATTATACATGAAAGTACAAAAAGTAAATAATAATAATAAATAGAGATATCTCTGTACTGTAAATTGTAATTGTTACTGTTAATTAGTAATTAATTTATCGTGTCATTCTACTTTTTTACTAATTCTAGGTTTCAAGATAAGTGACGAATGGATTGGTTCGTTATTATTAGCCGGATTGCCTGATAAATATTTCTTCTGGCTGTACTTCGCTTTTTACTACAATGAAAGCCCCTTGCTTTCATTATTTTTTCTTAACATGATA
The DNA here is from genome assembly GCA_024363005.1 of Charaxes varanes. Classification (NCBI taxonomy): domain Eukaryota; kingdom Metazoa; phylum Arthropoda; class Insecta; order Lepidoptera; family Nymphalidae; genus Charaxes; species Charaxes varanes. Next base: position 2,123,032 of record JANCMC010004801.1, on the reverse strand, counting down.
CGCCCTTCTGAGGTCAAACAGTAATTGAAATTGTGAGATTTGGCAAATATGAACCAATGTCAAACCGTATGCCAATGTAATATGCTATAAATTAAAAATAAATGTGAAAATTCTACAGAAAAGGAAGAATCGAATGCATTTAGTGCTGCAGCATTTCTCAGCGGTAATTATAAAGCAGCAGTTCCAGTTACAGATTGTGTAGATGTGCGAAACACTACAGTTATTGTAAAGACTGAGTACACAATTCTGATTAAAGAAGTAACTTCTCGCTTACGATCAGGAAACTATTGGAATAAAGTATCAGTTTATCAGTGACATCTTCGCACGTATTGTTAATCAAATCAAATCAAATATCTTTATTGCGAATTTGGGTTTTTACATAAGGTCTTATAGTTAAAAGGTACAGCCAAAGACTACATATAATCACGTTTAAATTGAATCAATTTTTTAAAACTAATTTTACGCGGACGCAGTCGTGGGTACAGCTTCATGCAACAAATTTCCATGTATTGAATTTAAAACAATAATTTAGGTACTTACAAATATTACAACCTAACAATAAATCTCCTAGTATTTGAAGTCGGTTAGTAAACGTTATAAATATATTCAATAAAATTTAATTACATCATCGGAATATTAATAACCGTTAAATTGACTTTCAAGAATTATAGAGTCAGTCTTATAGTATCGAAGCCAGTGAAAGTAATCTATTCGGCATTAGAATATTCTGAACAACAACGTATTAGTAATACGGGTTTTGTTTTCGTAACAAGCAATAACATTGTAAGCAGCATACTAGTAAAAGCTGCATTTAATAAAGTCTATTTCGTATTAGCAGCCGATATGCTAGGATAGTTAAAAAATAAAATGTTTATTAGGTATCACATATTTCAGAGATAATTGGAAGTCATCTTTATATCTCATCATCATGATTCGCCCTTACATTTTTTATAGATGATTGTCTATGTACGCAGTGTACTCGTCCCTGTCGATGGTTGTGCAAATCAATACTAGATCGGCCACAACGAGAGCAGAATTTCGCGGGAGAACTTAACTGAAGTGACGCCACTGTTGTGCTATTTAGTCCCCCTAACCGCAAGCCTATCGAACGTAATGCATGATCAATGTATGGTACTTTGTCATGGTGCTGGACACCATGAGAAATGTTCCACCGATACCTGTCTTCCGCGAGCCTCTCCCATCTACCATGCTCGATGTTAAATGATGGCAGGTCACGCTTTATGCAGTCTTTATATCTATATAGCATGCAGCATGCCCTGTCCTGATGTTCTAGAAGATTCCATGATCTCTCATAGATAAACACAAATTACATTGTCTTTTTTATAATTCAGGGCCGACAAGTACATTCACTAAATGCATTAATATATGTACACGTTCATATGGAAAGGAAGGGACTAATATAAGTTGGCTCCTTACCAATAAATGCAACAAGATCCTGTATCTCGAATTCACCGTCTCGCAGTATAGTCCTTACACTCAACCACCAATTTTGTTCGAGCACATCAATGAATTTCACATTACACTCCAAATTTTTGGGCAAAATTTTCGTGATCTCATCGTTTTCACTGTGGTATGGACACTTTGCACTTGTGGTGATGTAAACTTTCGACGAAGAAGTCACGGATACTGAGGAACGGTCAAGGTGATTTAGACATTGATTCCGCTTTAAGGTTTAAAGTTTAAATCGAGCGAGAAATAAAACGAGATCGTGGCATTTCATTCACATTTAGAGTAGTGAAGGGATTTTAAGACACCAAATAATATCACTTTCTTTAAAAGTATGTTGTCTGTAAGTTGAAACAAAAGAAACGCAGTAAAGGTATGAGAAAAATTACTTTGAAAAAAATTGTCGAGCAAGTATCAAATTCTAAATCGTTGTCGAATCATTACTTAGAGTGCTTGTTTAAAAGGTAGTCGAAATGGAATGTATTAGACCAACTGTGCTTGTAGGTTACATTAGCACGTGTATACTGCGAGAGAAATCAAAATGGGCATATTTTAATGGCTGTCACAACCACTGAGTCACTGGACTAAAAAGCAAAAAGCCAGTCTCGCGTCATGCTCGCCATATACGATTTAGTGAATAATATTTATAAGCCGTATCAACAATCTATAGCACCTTGATCGCCACAATTCCTTCGAAAAGTCCGCGGCCTCGGCGGACCAACTCCGCCATTCACTAGAGGCCTCTCCGATACCATTTTCGATCATTTTTTCACTACATCACTTTGAACACTTGACCAGAAGTTTGTCACACTAGTTCGTTTGTAATCTCACTGGAAATCGTCAGTGTTTATTCGATCGCTACCACATTATGTCTCGCAAAATACATGACCGAATGATCTACAGCAACTTCAGATACTAGTACTTCATGTAGCAAAAAACCAACTGAGACACCGGCAGCTGTTGTCCGATTCAGGGTCAACCGGTGTCGGTCGATTATAATAAGCCGAGTGCTGATTTTTCTTACTTTTAATGTCTGGTAATATAATATGCTCTACACTGATCAGTTACAGTAGACTACAACACTAGACTTGTTAGCCGTACCGTGTACTCTATTGTACAAACTCTTAATTTATTAGGCTTTCTTCTCCTGTTAGGTTGGTTACACTGATGTGACTATTTAATGAAAGATTTTGATAACTAAATTGAAAGGGGTCTGTTCAGCTTGAAATGAATGGTACTAAACATTTGTGGCCGTCGACGACCACGCAGGCCGAGGACGAGGACGATTTGGATGCCTTTGCGGGAAAGTTGTGGATGAGGCTGGCCCAGGAAAGAGGACCGAGAAGGGTAGGCGTCGGCCCCATAATGGGACACAATCGTATCTGCTAACAAATCTAACAATTGCAGAGTCGAAGTTTCAGATTACTACAGTTTCGCAATATGATACACTGATATGCATCATTAAATTTCAAGTTTATAATATGGAAACTTAACTAATATTATAAATACGAATGTGAGTTATTGTCATCAACATCGACGCTAAACTTTGTACATCGTGTATGCAATCGGGAGTGACATGAATTGAAAAATAAACAGTCATAATCTAGACTAATAATTAAACTAGGGGTTAAAAGTTTGTTATTATGGGATAGCTTTTGCAGGATTTATCTTCTAATGATGGAGCGAACATTGCGTTTTATTCGCGGATTTATGCAAAGTAATTTAATTATCCTGTGTATCAGCGCACGTAACAAAAATCCAGGTCAGCTCCGCAGCAACCCTGATGCATACGATGGCGATGTTTGCAATCAGAGCATTGCATTGCAACACAATGAGGCTAGCGCGTAATCTGTTTCGCTAAGAACTCGTAAATCGATCGGTTGCCATCTTTATAAAGGTAATATTGTAATTTAGTTTCTAAGTTCGCTGTAAAGATCAGCGCTGAAGCGAAAATAATTCAATGTAAATCATTTATATGTTAATCAACCGGAATTGGTAAGCTTTAACCGTTCTAGCACGAATTCATGTATATTTATAGTTTTCTACGAAAACTCCTTTCCATTGTAGTACCGAGCTACTTGATACAAGAAAAAATGCGAATTTATCTGTCATTTCCGCATGTAATACAAATTAAAAAATGTGTTATCCAAAAG
>JANCMC010004801.1:1950823-2119312 GCA_024363005.1 Charaxes varanes | reverse complement strand
CCGTATCTATAGCGTTCGACACGCGATACACTTTCTAAGAGTTACCGATAGAAACTGCAGACAATACTATCTATATTCGATTGTATGAAGTAGATCTTAGCCTGGTTCATTTGTCAGGAGTAACTAATCGAATATTGATGGGAAATAGTTTTCTTAAGCCTAGTAATCTGTCGATATAATAGGTTAAAAACCTTTAAATATTTCATAAGGGTAAAATTACCTCTTCTAAACTTCTAAATTACCCCTTATTTTTTTATATTTTGCCCTATGACCATATCCTAGTCAAAATCCCATCAAATTTAGAGAAACTGTCATAAAGATTACCGTCCACCTTAGTCCGAATGTTCTTAAAAATTGCAAGACCTACACATGGCGATTGTTAAGATACTTAAAAGACGAGTTTTGAGAGCCGTTGTTTTAAGTTTTTTTTTTATGGATGTGGTATATGGGTCGCGGCACTAGATGATGATTTAATCTACACATGGCGATTGGAAAGATACTTAAAAGACGAGTTTTGAGAGCCGTTGTTTTAAGTTTTTTTTTATGGATGTGTATATGGGTCGCGGCTCTAGATGATGATTTAATCTGTCAGTTGTTTACCGCTTTTACGAACACATTATATGGATATATCACGTGACGCAATTTTGACGTTCCGGCTAGTTAGCGGCTAGTGGGTTGAGACTGGTTGCCGGATGCGTGTCACTCCCGCCTAGCTGTTTCATGATTTTCCTTTGTTGTCTATGCTTATGTATTGTGGTTCTTTAAATTTGCGTGTGTATAACAAATATTAGAATCAGGCATTATAGTAACTCCAAGATAAATGGATTAGTTAAGGCTAAATATATCCACAAATTTAAAAAAATGTGTATTGTTTTGAATACTCTAAACACAGATTAATAATGAGAAGTATACAGAACTCAAAACGCGAAGGAAATTGAAATAAACTATTTAAAGATTGAAATACAGTTAAAACAGAACTATAATTCAAAGTTCTTGATGAACAGGTGAAATTCTATAGAGTCATAATTTTACAATTCATTTCATACACATATTTGAATTGTAATTTGATTATAATTCATTCATTTAGTCCGGTTTTAAGTAAGCTATTACGTGCCATGATTGTAATCCCCAGTGTAGCTGTCAAGGAATGAGCACATTCAAATCATGAGCTTATCTGCAATCAATACAGTACTAGTATCATAAATAATGATAAAGATCAAGCCTCAGCTATTTCATAAGCTGCTGAATCAGATCATTTTGGTGCATAATTTTCTACTGCGGCGTTGGTGTTATATACTAGAACTCGTAACACCATTAATAACTACTAGAGATCGCCGGCTGATCGGAATTCGGGCAAAAATATTTAGATTTGCATTCTGTATATATGCTTATGTACAGCTATATACAAAATTTCAATTCTTTGAACAGCGACGTTATAATATTTCACAATTAATATATATTCGGGAGCGCTTTGCCATAATTTAAAGTAAATTATATACATGTGTGTTTATATTGTTTGGCTTTGGGGTGCGTGAGGTCTTATTTTATGTAATAATAATGCATATTTTATGCATTTCGCACAACTTTCTCTACATAAGCTATAATTGTGCCACAATTCATAATCCTCCGACGACGCAGTTTTCGTAAAATCCGAAAATTTTTGCTTCACTTATTGATATATATGTATATAGATGCAATTCTTTCCATAAAAACAAAGTGTATTGTTTGCTAAAAGTTAAATATCAGAAACTAACTTTCAGTTTTTATAATTTAAAAAAAAATATTGGTCTTGTAAATCAAAAATAAGAAATTTCTTTAAAAACTTCAAAGAAAAAGTCATTCACGGGATGCTCACAATCTTTTGTGAACCTCACCGCGAAATTGACGTAGAAGGTGCTGGTAGCTGAACTTTTGAATTACCTTATTATGTGATGAGAACTTGTGCGAGTTTTCGTAGACGTCGTTAATCTAGCCTTATCGAAAAATCCGTTCCTAGCAGATATCTACTAAGTATTAAATTATTCCTGCCAAATTTTATCTTTGTACGACCCTAGGTTTTTGAGATTTCATAATAGGCGACCTTTCGCTATTCGCGTAGTTTATGGTTTCTTTTAAATATAAGCTTTATTCATTTTTAGGTAAATTATTCCTATAAGTATTTAATAACAGTTATAATCTATATTAATACATAAAGCGGAAGAGTTCGTATGTTTGTTTGGTTGCTTGCACGCGCTAATCTCAGAAACTACTTGTCCGATTTGAAAAATTCTTTCAGTGTTCGGTAGCCCATTTATCGAGGCAGACTATAGGCTATCATCACGATAAAATTTTTCCCCTAATTGTAGGCGGGCGAAGTCGTGTGCTATACAAGAAAATCCATTTTACCCAGGTCAAGGCGAAACATAGGCAGAACATCGTAATCCTTATCTAATTTAGGACTCGTTTTCGAGGATCCCTTGTTACTTTTTATGGATTTGAGAATACGTCGTCGATAGTCCCTAGATCTTACATTAGATTCGGCCTTAGTTTCGAAGTTTCTTAGTCCTTTCGAAGAGTCTCTTTAGAATGGTTTTAGAATTACGAATATACATTTTCAAACACCAGGTGTGGTATTTTTTTTAGTTTATGAGAAAAAGGGCAAAGTCAAACTATTTACTCAACAGGTTTAGTTAATTATTTACCCAATAGTTTAGTCAAATAGTAATAATTCAGAAAACAAAGAAGTAAATTATTATCCATGTGTCATGTAACTTATATGAATATGAATGTATTTATAATAATAATAATAATAATAATAATAATAAAACTTTATTCAATTAAAACACCAAAAACATACAAAATAATAATAACCTACGGAGGTAGTCGCAATTTGAAGCTAGTATATAAGTACAAAGCATTCAAATAGGCACATTTTTTTTCAAAAACTCATCACTAGAAAGATTCAGATATATTTTTGCCTAATTCGGCGAATGAAAAAGGGAAAAAATTTGTAAAATTGTTAAAACCAAATGCTCATGCTGTCTTACATAGTAAGACAAGCAATTAATCGTCAGTCATCACAGTATCAAAGAACTTTTATTGCTTAAAATTCCATTGAAACAATGAAAATGAAAAAAAAATCTGATGAAGATGAAAAAATTCAGATGAAAATGAAAAAAAATCAGATGAAAATGAAATTAATTATATTTTTTGTTTTCTGCCAACGTTACAGCGTTTTCCTGTTATAATGAAATGCATCTAGATACAAGTTAAAACTTACAAGATAGGAACGCGTCTAGAATGATAAAGCATTAAAATATTATAATACCAACACATAAATATACAAGAATAGCAGCATATTGATTGTTGCATTTTTCCATGATTTCTTTATAAACATAATATACAAAGTTCGCTTATATTAGTAACTAGTTGTTACCCCAGATTTCGTCCGCGTAAAATTAGGTCAAGAATTTTAGCGAGATGACATATAGCCTATAAGCCTTCCTCGATAAATGGGCTATCTAGCACTGGAAGAATTTTTCTAATCAAACCAGTAGTTCCTGAGATTAGCGCGTTCAAGCAAATAGACAAACAAACTCTTTAGCTTTATATATTAGTATAGACTAGCTTTAACTCGTCTTTCTGCTTCGCCTTTCATATAAACTTTTAAACCCCTGCTTTACCCCTTTCAAATTTCATTTTCGCGACCAATAGTAGCCTATGTCCATCTCCAAAAACAATCTATGTTTGTACCAAAATGCATCAAAATCAGTTTAGCGGTTTAGGCGTAAAGACGTTAAGAAGAGTTACTTTCACATTAATAATAGCAGTTAGGCGTAAAAATTAGCGCACCCTAATGGCAAGTAGGGCAACGTATTCTACAGATTCGAAATTTCATCCTTGGACATCGCATCTCGCCAAAATTTGCAAAAATTTCAAGAAAGGTGTCATTTTATTTCATCTTAAAACTACTTGGTCACGATCTCGGCTCTTTTTAACCGACTTCCAAAAACAGGGAAGTTCTCACTCATATATATTCGACTGCCTTTAACTAATTTTAAGGAAATTTTGTCAAAAATTAAGCTCCAATTTTTATTACATGATAATAAAGTGAATCGAGTAGAGAGTACTTAAGTTTTCTAAGTGTCTCACCAGTCACATTGTATGTACACACACATAATGTAATAAGCATATTTTGAATGCCTAATACCCCTTCACCTCTTCAGTTAAGATATTTGAAAGCATTATGGTTAGTCTCCTAACACAGGCTTTGTAGGAAAGGAAACGGAAACATAAGACATGTCTAAAAAGGGTTCTTATTGTGCTTTATTAATAAATTATTTTTAAATAAAAAAAAAACCGCCTTCAAAAACAAAAAGGCGACGAACTAAAAAGTAGAAAATATAGTAACAGTACTTTCATACGATTTAGTAAACACTTACTTATGTGTTGAAGTCGGTACCTCCTCCTTTTTTTGAAGTCGGTTAACAAAAAGGACAAGAAAAGAGTAGTCCTTATATGCACTTAGTGAGGCTATAAATTTGTTTGTCGTTCTGTTTGTTCCCGAAACTTTGTGTACGCTTAACTCCTAAAAAGGTTAATGCTGGATGTAGTTCAGAGTCACGGTGGGGTGGCTTTGTATGTTAGTAACATATAACATTTAGTATGTTGTTTGGAAAAGTTTTTGCGTAAATTCTATTACGTTGAAGGTAAGCACTAACTTCGTGGAATATATGTTAAAAATAATGTGAGTTTGTAGACATTCCTAGTTATATGCTCTTTAATATACGAACTTACTACATAATCTATATATGTATGTACATATATAAAATAAAGTCTTAGTCATACTATTTAGAACTCAAAAATGGCTGAGCCAATTTGGTCTAAAATTGATTTCTAGGTAGCTTAGAGCCAGGAGATGGACATAGGATTAAAAATAAATTATCAGTCAAAACCTGGGGAATGGGAATGGGAATAGAAATGGGAATGGGAATGGAATGGGAATGGAATGGGAATGGAATGGGAATGGAATGGGAATGGAATGGGAATGGAATGGGAATAACCTTCTTGGTTAGTCCACCATTACCTCAAATCTACAAACCGAAGGAACCGACAACTTAAAATTTGAAGCATGAATTGCAATCACTTGCCATCAGAAGCATCAATTGCAATGAGTTGCAATCAGAAGAATCAATTGCAATGAGTTGCAATCAGAAGCATCAATTGCAATCAGTTGCAATCAGAAGCATCAATTGCAATCTTTAATTTAACTAATTCCTTTCAGTAACATTAAAGAGATTAGAGGGATAGAGGAGATTGTAGTTTAATCAGTGTTCGGTATTTAAGTCAGTTGCTAGGATATGCAGTTCTTACCACGGCCCGGTGTTGCATGTGTGGTCCAAAGTAACACTGGTTTTCAAACACCCGACCTCCTCCAAGTTTCGGAAGGCACGTGAAACTGTGGATCCCGATTAAAGTCACTGTGTGATATTACTCGTGAGATTGTAGAGATAGTGGTTCCGAGGATGACGTCAGACGGCAGTCGTCTTAACTCGCTCCACAGCCACATCCTCTGCAATTTAAGTGGATCCTGGTACGAGACCGTGCCAGTGCTTCGTAGAAGAAGACTTTCAGTTATATTACAAGTTGCAAATATGCGATCATACATTCAAAGAATTTTATTTCAAACTCGCGGACCCGGCCGATGATATCCAGCCCGCTGTTTGTGTTACTTTCTATTTACTACAATCTATTATCCCCATCCCCGTAAGTCCATATGGTGGTTAAGTATTCTTAAATTTTCTAAGAACCTTCATCTAACAATAATAACACAACAGAAAAAAGGATTAACGAAATCGGTCCAACTGTTAACGCGTGATGCCGTGACCAAGAGAAATTGGGATACATACAAATAATACTTTTTACTATTATAAATAAAATGCAAAATAAAGATATGCAACCAGCTACAGTATAACGAAATAAAATTTTACTTAAATTGGAGTTTTATACTCAAATGCAAACCGCAGACAAATTTTATTCGAACGACCGATTTAATTGCAAATCAATGTCGAGGTTTACTGGACGTTAAAAAATAAAAGTTTTTTTCCGTTAAATGAAGTGCAATTAAAATAAATGAGGAAAATTCTAAAGTATGATCGCCACGCATACAGTAGCCCTTAACTGTTTAAAATAATATAAAATAGTATAGAGAGAGTAGCGTAGCATATTTAAAATAATAATAATTTAATTGAGTTACGTACTGTAATATCCCCTATAACACTGTGGTCTTATAACCCGTCAATATTATTATATAATATATATTAATTATGCCGGCATTCGGGGCCGTATAAGCGCGTTGTACGAGAATAATCCTACAACGTTTTTTCCTATAATGTGGAACAAACCTACTATTTTATATGGGAGATTACAGTATTTTGCGATCTATGTAAAACCAGCTGTTGGCAACGCGTGTTCCGTGCATCGCTTGTGGCCTGAGACTGGTTTGTAAATGGCAATCTATTTCTTATAAATAATAGTTACCTAATACATTACACGAGTGTAGTGTTGATGGTTATGTTGTATTGTACTAAAATTTTGCATTTTTAATATCGCTTGCAATGTCTACCTACAACTAGATAACTAAAAACACCTAATTTCCCATCGATTTGAACCGCCTATAACTAATTTTTACAGATGTGGGCCCTTGCCTGGTCTTCTTCTTCTTCTTGCCTGGTAAAAGGATCAGCAGATCTCCAATTTAAACTCTAACTATATCAACTTAATTCAAAGAAAGTGTTTTAAATTTAGACGAAACACGGCCGAATTTAGTCTAGTTGGAATAACTCACCATCAAAATCTCTACATCTCCGTTTGAAAGGGTCGGTGTGTTCCAGTCGCGTCTCGCCGTGCGGAGATACGGAGCGGTCGCGAGAACGTTCGCGTGAACTGTTCCAACAAATAATAAATATATTATATTGAACAGGAATTGTCGAAATGTACCAAATTTAGAACAAACCTTCATCAGAATTGTATAATATTGATTATAAGAATTACCTTTGGGATGACAGCATAATATTTGTGTTTCGTTTAAATAAAAAAGAAACTTTGCGACCTCGATGTTGGATTAAGATAAAATTTAGATGCAAAAGTTTAAAATTTTGATCTGTTCAATCATTAAAATCTTACATGATCTGAGTTCAGACCGGTGTGAGCCAGGTTGGTTTCTATCTTTAGAAAATTAAAATATTCCATTGTTAGACTATGCGACAGCTAGATAATAAGATATGGAAACCTTTAGTTGACTATAATCTTAAATTTGATTTCAACTTTCTAGTAGTTTAACATCATATAGAAATTGTGTGAGTAGGAAAAGGTGTTGTTAACAATTTAGATGAGTCTTTATTGTTTAATAATAATTTTAACACTAAAAATTAGATCACGTATATTAGATGACTTATATTTACAATGATAAATAATAAAAATAATAAAACCATTTATTCAATTTACTTAATTTCATTACAAAATTTGCTTGTAAGAATAAAACTAGATATAACAAATCAGACTATAATCTAAGATAAAAAATAAACTTAATTATAAACTTATTAAGCTAGTAAAATGGCTGGCTCGTTGGCGCAGTGGGTAGTGACCCTGTCTTCTACTCCGGGGGTCGTGGGTTCGATTCCCACCTCGAGTCTGGGTATATTATCCATATGTATGTAATTATATGTTTAAAAAAATATGTGTGTATAACAGGCGGCTGTTACCTATAACACAGGCATTAAGTTCTCTACTTTAGGAACAGACGTCCGTGTGTCATATAGTCCTGTATGTATTTATTTATTTTTTTTAACATTTTTTTTAAAGCAAGATGTCGCGGGCTATGACTAGCTTTTCAAGTTTATACGTACTCGTGCGAAGATATCTGATAATCGGATGCATAATTAACTCTAAAATCACAATCTTTGTCATAAAACATTCGTGCTTTCACATTTTCTTTGTATATACCGCATCGGTTCATAACCTTATGAAGTCAAGGCCCAGGCTTATTTATTTTCGACAAGATATGTAGGTAACACGCCCACATTTCTGTTTAACCTTTACAATACTTTATTTATAAATATATCTCTTTTCTTGGATATATATCCCAAATGGTGATGGAATGTCCATTAAATAAAATAAAATATAATAGAATAAACCTTTATTTACACACTAGTTGTAGCTCGCAACTTCGTACACGTGTGCCAGTCGTATCACTTAGATGTACAAAAATAGTTTTTGGATAAGGTTTAGTATTATGTTTATAAAAAGACCTTCACATAATGCATTATTTTAGAAAAAATCGCGTTTCTCGCATCACAAACTGGATACGTAACAACGCGTAATGAGAAAACTTTTGTAAAAGTTTATAATAAATATTAAATGGCAATTTGTTATTATATATAAATGGTGAATGATTCAAAACATTATGCACGTGCCTTTCCATTATTTATTACATAAATGACAAACAATATGTTAGATTATCTTGAGTTATATTTAAAAAATGCTTATATTATTCAATAGATTTCATTTATATTTAACAGTAAATCATAATGATTTATTTTGATAAGTCTTTCATATAAATGAGCAAAATTGGGGTGACGTCACGGACGTAAACAACAGCTGATGTGTCCTACCAGTTTACTGATTTAAAATAAATGCCATCGCTTAATCCTTACAGAATACGTAGTATAAAATATGTGTAGTAAAATACATAGTACAAATTGGCGAATGGCAAAGTGGCGTTAATATACAGTTAACTTGGAATTTAATTGGTGTGCTGAAAAAACTTAAAAGACAATAAGAAAGAGACCAATTAGAAAAACCGAGTTCTTTAGATATTAAACAGACTTGGAAATCCATTCACTCTGTGTCACACTTAAAAGACAAAAGATCGTCATCGCGTAATCTTCTAAGTGCGTATGATAATGCTTTCGTTGCCGTCAATAAAATCAATGAATACTTTGCCTCTGTTGGGAAAAATTTAGCTAGTAAAATAACACAGAGTAGCCCTTACCAGCACATGAATAGCTTGAATGCTGCTTTAATATCTTTACACTCTTTCGTTATGCAGACGACAGATCCCTCCGAAATATTATCCATCATAAACTCATTTAAATTGGAATATACACCTGGATATGATAATATCTGCACTATGGTTCTCAAATATAATTAGACGGTCCTATGCTATCCTATTTTACATCTTTGTAATCTCGCCATAAGTTAGGGTATATTTCCTAAAATATTTAAAGAGTCTTTAGTATCTCCCATTTAATACCAAATAAGAAAGGGCCAAAAGATCAAGTTACAGATTATCGAGCTATTTCTCTCTTGTCATCCGTATCAAGAATACTAGAAAGAGTTGTTAACAATAGACTTACTAACTTTTTGGAATCATCTTGACAAGCCAAGGTCTTTTAGTAGGTTGTATAGGGATTTTGCTGGTATACCCCTTGCTCCTACCTCTACCGCATGTAAGCTGGTTTTATAACCGTTTTTAGTGAGCTCATTGGTTAGGTCAAAGTACTTGTTCGTTTTTAACAGTTTTCAATTTCAATATACCAAGGCAAAATCTTGCAGCTTAGCTGTAGACATATAACTCAAAACGTTTCCACCCTTTGAATGTGGCCTACAACTTTGTAACTGACATAATGTACATATAGCAGTGCTAGAAATACTGCTTATTAACCCTATTCAATGCTTAGTACGCAATTACTATCCTACAAGTTTTAACTGTTACAGAATCATATTATGTGTCTATTTGTTTAATTGCAGGTAAAGTTAATTTCTTACTTCTATTATTATTGAACACATTGCAGTTTGCAGTATTTTATTAATAAAAACACAACTCGCATTGACATTTACAAAACAGATGCACCTACAACATATTTTTATTGTTAGTCATAATGTTTAGAACAATTGAGAAAATTATAACACTTTATGTACATATGTTCTTAGCGGCACCTCTAATTTTAATATATTATTAATTGTCTTTATAAATTATTATTATTCTACTCTAGAATGTTGTGTGACTGCATACTAACAAGTGAAAAGCTTGTCTACAAAAACAGTGACTATTGGATTGAATGCTTTAATTTGGTAAGAAGAATTATTGGTGGTGTTGACTATAAAGGTGTGAGAGAAATAATGAAGGTATGTTGATACATTGTAAACAGTTTCACATAAAACTATAGAATGCTAAAAGTACTAATGATTTAGATAAGTAGTGAATATTTTAAGTGGTTCTATTTTGGCTATGATTTATGTTGCAAGTCATTAAAATAGTAAGCGAAACATTTGTAATTTCTATTTGTATGTTTACTAAAGAACCACTAAAGTTTTCTGTGTCATAGTATAATTTATGTTGTATTGAACTAGAATTCTTAAATCATATATTCAAGCATTTTTTTTTGAATTTAGGGATGCAGAGAAAAAGCACAAACATTGCCAGTGAGATTAAATTCCAGCACAATGCCCCAGATGAAGGCATCCCGTTGGCGCAGTGGGCAGTGACCCTGCCTTCCGCTCCGGGGGTCGTGGGTTCGATTCCCACCTCGAGTCTGGGTGAGTATTATCTATATGTATGTATTTATATATTTCTAAAATAAAATATATGTGTATAACAGGCGTCTGTTACCTATAACACAGGCATTAGGTTGTCTACCTTAGGAACAGACGTTCGTGTGTCATATAGTCCTATGTATTTATTTATTTAAGCCAGCAGCTTAGAAGATTTTATGTTTAATGAAATTGAAAAATGTTTTATTCTATGCAGAATATATTGTACGTAGTTGTTGCAAGATGTTTTGTAGCTTTTAATGATATTATGACTGCTGTGAGATAGCCATCGATATGTTATAAAAATGTTTATAACTTAATTGCCAGTTCGGTTTTGTCAATTTCTTCTGATACCAATTGATAAATATGTCGATTTGAATTTTCGAGAGTTTCTTCCGATTAGATAAGAGATTCTTTTGTTCCGTGTAGTATTTTACAGTCGCCGATCTTATAAAGACGTTCTTTAAGTTTTTGCTATATTTATCAATAAAGCCCTATTTGTCGTTTATTAATCTCCGCAAGTGTTATTTGTTTATAGCCATGTTTCTCGACCCAAATTTATTACACTACGAGTACAGGCCACGAGAAGGTTAGATATTTCTTAAATTACTATTGATATTGATTAATGAACTATTATTTTTTAAAGACACTTTTTTATATTTTAAAATATAAAAAAAATACATCAACAAACACAGCCTTCCTTATAGGAGTCTCGATTTAAGCAAAACCAAGTGTTTTTTAAATGTTTATTCGGGACTACAACAATCGGGACTACTTTTGTTGATTCAACATTCCACAGGGGCGGTAATGATTCCTCGCGGACAAAGACTACAACATTTTTGAGGTATTTATTTTTCAGCACTAATGAGATTATCGTAATTTTATATATTTTTTTTATATAACAAGGGGCAAACGAGCCGGCGGTTCACCTAAGTGGCTACCGACGCTCATGGACAACTGCAACACCAGAGAGCTCGCAGATGCGTTGCCGGCCTTTGAGAAATGAGTATGCTCTTTTCTTGAAGTTTTTAATGTTAATTCAGAATTTTTTCTGGATGAAATCGATCTTGATGATTCTTTTCTTATTTGAAAGCTAGTGTTTCCCGGTTGGCCCCATGCTACATTAGTCCAGTTCTGACAAAGGCTTCCATGAGAAAAGTATATAAGTCTAAATTTGTATTAAGTATGTGCGCGACAAATTGACGAATAACTCAATATCACGCCTACCGATATCGATGATTCTTTTGTTATTAGAAAGGAAGTACTTCAAGGTTATCAATGAAACTTATTAACAGCACAAACGTATTTTTATATTCATTTATTTGCATTACGTCATGTATAAGAAATACATATACATGAACCCAGCTTTGGGTATTGCAAAAGGTGGGTCAGGCGCCAAAATACATATTACATCTACTTAACAATCTCACACTCTTTGTACTATCATTAGTAAATAATAGTACAAAGTCGTACGTCGATTTCAGACTTGACTTTTTTTCACTAATAGACGCTCACACACAAACATTCACTGCACGGAAACTTCTGATTAAGCCAAAAAAAGAAATTTAAAGTTAGAATTTGCTTTACAATTTTAAGGACTTTTGTACCGCAGTTTTCGCCTGTTTGTATAATTATTATGAATTTAAATAAAAGTAAGCAATACCTCAATATTTATTATTATTATTTTAACGAGTTATGGAAACGAACAAAGGAAAAAACAACGTTTATCGGCTCCGCTAGTTAATGATATAAATTAAAAAGTATTATTTCCTATACAGATTGATATGATAGTTGTAAATAAATTTTATAAGTTACCTTAGTATATTTTACTTCTGGCGCCATTATTTATCCAATTCAATAATGTACTACTAATACACTAGATATTAAAGACGTCACTCACTCTTTTAAATTTTGTTAGCAATGGCACGTACGCTTAGCGCTCCACATCTTTATAAACTAGCTCTATATCTTATCACTGTGACGAGCGACCCCACAATGAAAGATTTACAAATGCTACGTCACATTAGTTTCGGTAAATTGTTTTATTTCTGTCTAATCATATATTGCACAACTCCGTATCACTAAAGATTTATTATCTTATCGTTATATAAACTCCAAAATAAAATATTGTATGGGTAGAGGAGAAAATTCTCTACAAAATTGAATTGAAGAGGGTGATAGACACTTCACAGTTCATACCTCATTTATATTAAAAATAACAACGCGGAAATATCTCCGAGCGACGATAAGAGACTTCAAACCAGAATGGAAAAGTTCCACTTACTGATTTCCAAGATCGTGGTGGATATGATCCACACATATACGACTGAACGCAAAGTGTGGACCAAAATTAAGAGGGCGCAGTGATTGCGTCAGTCATTCGAAACGAAGGTAGAAATCGTATTGGTGCAATTTATCATCTACCTTCCACTGCGCAAAAATTGAAGAACATTATTTATAATATATTTTCATTTCTTCGTGTATTCCGTAGTCGTATTGTCTTATTAAACAAGCTTTTTTCTCGTGACTTCATCCTCATATAATTAAACTTACAAGTGTCCCTGCACTTCTTTAATATGGCCCTATCGAAAAATTCGTTTATGGCGAATGTCTACCAATTATAAACAACCTCACTTTCATCATCTCTGTATGTTCCGCGGTTTCATCTTTCGCTTTTATATATATAGATTCACTAAATAATGGTATACTCGCAAGTATATATTAAAAAAAAATTATCATGCTAATTTGGATTAAAGGCCATTAGAGCTTGGAACGTCAGTCAAAAGGTCTATTTTCAATTCAAATTTTAGAAAGTTCGTTTTATTGATAGGTGTTCTCAATCGGTTTTAAATTTACTTTACTTTATTTTTACTTTACTGTCTACTATAAAAGTTATTTCAAAAATACTCATATCGCGTATCTGATACGGAACCTATCCATATAAGCGTATTTTGACGCGCTCTTGGCTATTTTATTCAATGTATTATTCATTACAGATGTCCACTAACTATAAACTAATTCCTGCGAAATGACATCTCTGTACGTCCTGCAGTTTTGGAGATTTCGTGATAGATGACCTATCGCTTCTATATATAAAGATTTCATTGATCGAAATAGTGTATATTTATATATATTTTTTAATTTAACTATCATGATTAACTGTTTTATTTTCATTATATTCAATTAACCTACTTATTTCTCCCTAGGTATCCTTCCTTGGAATGGCTGGAGCAGACTCAACGATATTAATAGATTCTTTTCGATACATACCACCAGGATATGATGATAAATTGTGTGTTGTTTACAAGGATGCAGAAACAACTACAACAGAATCTACCAATACAACTGCTGTTACTGAATCATCAACAACAACATCTACAACGACATCAACATCAACTTCAACAACAACAGAATCGCCAGCAATTACTCCGGAAAAGAAATCAAATCTTACCATATCTCTTTTACTCCTTCGAATAGAAAAAACCTTTAAGTAGATTAAAATCTATATCTCAAATTGTTTTAAGAGTTTCATCAAATTCCTCAAAAATATTCGGTGTATATTAAAATCTAACCTAATTTTGTAGTAAGCATACATTAGTAAATGACTTGTTATTTTTTTAAATTTTCTAGCGTCTTTATTGTTGCAAGTGACAACGCAAGTATTTAATAAACACTTAAATTAGCCACAAGTAGTACTAGTGTCTTACATTGCAAAAGACGTGGCTGTGGGGCGAGCTAAAAAGTTTGACTGCCGTCTGACAATATCTCTGGAACCTCCACAATCTACAATCTCACGACTAATATCACACAGTGACATTAATCGGGAGCCTCTGTTTTGCATGCCTTCCGAACGAGGGAGGTCGTCTACATAACTATAAGTACGGTTTAACTTAGTGATTGAACTCTTTTGTAATAAAATTACCAAGAAAAAATTGGGAGCAGACAGGTACGATCAAATCTAAGTTATTATTAGCTATTACGAGATACGAAGCCGCAATATAAACTATCTCCCATTACGGGAATGAGAGCTAAAATCTGCTGCGAATGTATTTGAGGGCAAAACACCTCCGCGTAAACGCGGTCGCATTATTCATGAAGCTATTTATTTGTATTGCTTACTTACCTTTGGCTTTCTAGAAATCCTTTTGATCTACACTAAAACCCTCTTTATATCAAAATACTTATTTAAGAAACCGAAAAACAAATCTTTCTCCATCCTTCCATAGACAAAAATACCAAATGCTTGAGAGTGTTATTACTTCTCCACCCAGATCTTATTTCTGTTGTCAAATACTTTGAAAAGGTTACTAGAAGGACTTACCGCTACTTACGTAAACTGAAAAACGATTGAATTAAAAAAAATAATGGGTGGACAGGATCCTATGTACCATTAAAAAAAATACAACGTCAAAGTTATACTTTTTTTTAAATATAAACAGAGTGGCAAGGATGGCGAGAGTGTACAAAAAATTATGGACTTACAACTTTCGAGAATTAGCGTGCTTCCAAAAAGAAATGTCTAAAAAGGCCTGCACGTATATACCTGTCGGTTGTGATCTACATAATTACTAGACCAGGCATTATGCTGCCTATCCTACAAACAGTGGACCTTTCCAGAAAATAAAAGTAAAGACTACGGAACCAAAATCTTAATACCATATTAAACTTCACCACCTTTTGTTCAAGTGTGTCCGTGGCAATAAACTCCTTCATCCAAACAGTGCTATGTAGACGCGTAGACCATTTGAAGTGGCTTCAATAATTCACCTGTCGCAAACTGTACGAATATATTACGCAAATATTTTTTCTAACATATTTTCCACTCTTTATCCATATGAAAGAAAATATTGAGTTATTTGTTTGTATCAATGAAACATTTTTTTTGGTTAAATTCTTTATGACATTTTCAGTAACACATTAATACAAACAATTAGTAGAGTTTATAAACAGAGTCTACAGGAGATAGACTCAACAAGGTTATTCGTAAACATTTACGAATATTAAGGTTATTCGTAAACATTTACGAATATTAAGGTTTATTCATAACCATTTACGAATAACCTTTGTAGAGACTATCTTTCCTTATACATATAACAATGGGCAAACGACCAGGTGCTTAATTTGAGTGGGTACCGACGCCCATGGATAAATGCAGCACCAGAAGGCTCGCAGATGCTTTGCCGGTGTTTGAGGATTGAGTGTCCTCTTTTCTTGAAATTATTTAAGTTCTTTTGCATGGCATCGATTTTCTCTCGAGAATTCGTCCTTGCTATCTTAAGAGAGCTCTTTGAATTCTTTAATCTAGTTCCATCGAAAAATCCGTTCGTAGCCGTTGCCTGCGAATTATGAACTATCTTCTTGCAAAGCCTCTTTTTCACCATTATACGTCCCGCAGTTTTGGAGATTCCGTTTAAGGTGTGCTATCGCTTCTTATAAGCTTTTATTTAACTTGCTACCTTGCTACTTGCAACCGAATGCAATATTATAATGTCATGAAATTGATCTGATGATGGAGCTTGAAGGGTGATCATAGGAACCCCATTATAAAACGACTTAAACCCATCTAGTTTTGTCTCGTTTGATTAATACTTTGTCTTTAGATGGTATCCAGGGTCCGAAGATGAAGCTGGAAGGCGGTCATAGGATCTCCATAATAAAACGACACAGTACCTTAATAAAAGGTTACATATAATTATGTAGATTTAAACAAAGTTATTTACTTTTTCATACATAAGCAACGTTACAAATTACTCAACTCCAAAAGAAATGACACGAGAGCGTCAGGAGCTAAAATTCAATTCAGTGTACACTCTATATGCCCTCGCTAACATAAAGTAAGAAAGGAATTCCTCCGCAGACGCTGACACATTACTCTCTGTGCTGCAATTTTTTGTTTGTCTCCGTCCCTAAAGAATAACGTAGCTGGGTGTATCCTTTGTGCTGTGTGTAATAAAATCTTGTGTCCGACGTCAGTCCCTTGGTCCCTTTAGTGGCTGTAACTTTTCCTTCTTGTCACCGATATTTTATTCCTCTATAATTTACCGTGCATAGTGTCAGATCCAATAGATAGTTTAATCTTATAGAATTACTGTTTCTTTTTTCACTTTCTTTGCAACCTATTTACAGGGTGTAAAAATCATCGTATCGCAAACTTTGTAATGAGGCTACATTTAATGTCCTAAATAAAATCACAAAAATCAGTCATCTCGGAAATTGGAGGTTACAGATATTGCCACCCTCATCCCATTCTTGACCGCGCAATGTATCGTGAACATTGGGAAGCAATCGTCAACAAAATGTTGACGCGCAAAACAAGTCAACGATCCGCACCACGCTACTCCTGTCACGTCATGCAAAAACAGCTGATCGAATATTTTTAAGTTTTATTTACATTGCGGTCTGATGTAAAAATATTGAAGAAATTTGTTCCTGATTTAAAAGCGCATTAGGACAGACAGTAATAATGATATTCAGTTAAAGAATTGTAAAAAAATTGTACGTTTCAAGAAAAAGCTGACGATAAATTTCACCACTGGAAGACTAGAATCATGTACTGAACCCATGGGATGCGTACACGGTACCATGTCTTTTACACCCTGTGTATAGAAGGGAAAGGTCACCTAACACAAATTATCGAAAACCATAAGGCCAATTTCATAGGGAGGTAGTTTTTAATTAGTAGATTTGCAAAGAATTTAACGCGTCGCAGATGGCTTCTTTCAAAGACCCTTTAATACAAATCTTCATCAGCCATATTCTTTTTATCCCACAGCTGGGCATAGACCTCTCCCCTCTTTACGGTCGTGAGCCAATCTGGAGCAAGTTCGACCAGCGACAGCGATTAAGTCATCGACACATCTCGCTGCTGGACGACCAAGGTTTCATTTCATATAAATATATTTGTAATTTTGCACAATACTAAAGGAATATAACAAGACGGTCTCTTGTACTAAAGGCGACCGTTCTTTCATTAGACCCTTGTTGTACACTTTAACCCTATGCGCGTTATTTCTATATTAAATCCTGTTACTTCTGGCATAGATGTACGAATCGTTTGCACTAATTTTATACTCTTCAATATAGGGTTCCCTGTATATACATGAAAAGGCGTAAAGGTAACTTAATGGGCTTTAAAGAGACGTAGATTTTACAAGGTTCCAAGACCCTCTACTCAAATTTGAAGATAACTATAGAACACGCGTGAACTGCCGAACTCCTAAGTAAAGTTTGAGTAAAGCGCTGAGCTGAGAATTTGCTTATCATCGGGGTTTATAGACACATCGGATAAGTAGCTTACGGCTTTCATTACATAATAATCTAGCAGATTCAGCATACGTTATCCTTAGCTTTCGAATTAATGTTCTAAATTTTGTTGACCCAATTAAAAAAAAGATGGAATTAAAAAAGTGCCCAAGAACCTTTCTAGACAGGTTTATATCTGACTTGCTGTTAACGCGTCTTCATGTGCGTAAAATAAGATAAAAAATATATTAAATTTTAGCGTGATGATAGCTCTATTACATTTTAACCTATTAAACTGTTTTTTGTACTCCTGTAATTTTATCTATCATTTTTATCCTTACACCGGAGCCAGACATAGCTTCATTTGAAAGATCATTTCAATAAGCTATGTCTGGCTCCGGTATAAGGATATAATAAATGACAGTAGGACAAAAAAACAGTTTAATAGGTTGAAATGTTTGTCTGCAATTGGTCGTTTTAAAACCAGAATCTAGCGTTATTAAATGGAATGTACCATAATGTAATTTTCATGTTGAGCTTGTTAATTATTAACGATACAATTAATTCTACATTTCGCTCGTTAGGAACGTTATTGCTGTCAGTATTTACAGGTCTATAAATGAAATTGCCTCATCGTTGTTCCGCAACTAGTCGCTTAATAATTAAATATCAAACGCGAATTTGTATTGCGGTATCAATGGAGAATACAAACGTTTTAATTGTTATTGATAATAATTAATGATGTACTTTTACGTTGTTACTGGGTATTTTTGCTAACAGACTCGACAAACTTTGCATTAATTAATGCTAACCTAAAAATCCTCTGGCGTTACGGAGAGATGTGGCTTCACTCTGCATCTTCTATCGAATGGGGAGTGTTCCGAGGAATTGTTCGTCCTAATACTGGCAGCTGCATTCCACCACAGGACATCTTGTCAAAATTTGAAATTCCACCCGCATCACATCGATGTCCTCAAGACCACAACCTTGCGATTCTCTAGGAAATTCTTACCTCGCACAATTCCCTTGTGGAATCAGTCATTTAGTTTGTAATAAATTATATTAAGTTAAAAAATAGAGATAAAAACCATTTCATGTTTTATGTTGACCTAAACTACAAATAGTAAGAGGATCTTATCAAAATCGGTTCAGTAGTTACAGAGGTTATCGCGGACATATGTACATCGCGACGCGAGATTTTTGTACTCGCAAAGTACCTTACTAACATAAAAAATACTAGCTTTCTCTTTTCAAACGTGCAATGTTTTAAGTTGAACTAAAAGTACAAATAGAAGATTTTATCAAAATGGGTCAAGTATTTTCGGAGGTTATCGCGAACATGCATCACGATGCGAGATTGTTATACTCGCATAATACCTTACTAACATAAAAACCACTACTAACTTTCTCTTTTCTTTGTCATCTCCCGGCTCTTCGGCGTTCTCTTTTTTCACTTTCGCATCATCACCTTTGGTGGCGCCATCTTCCTTCTCAGATTTGACATCTTCATCTGTGGAAAAATATGAAAGTTAAAATTTTAAAAGTATCTTCCTGTATATGCACTGCGGGCATCGTAAGCTGTGACGTCATTTTGTATACTGTAAAGTGTTTCTTTTTCGTTTTGCTATACTGGTTACAGTTTAAAACGGAACGCGGTCCAGTATACTCAAGTCCCCATTCAATTTTATGAATTATCACTTTTTCAATTTTACAGAACCGCTATTTGTATTCGCCCGCGAGTGTTTAATAATATATGTATGTGGAAAGGCACACCAAGGTGGAAGGTTTCGGCGAGGAAAGAAATAATAATAATGCTTAGGTAGGCAACTTAATGCCTGTGTTATAGATAACAGCCGCCTGTTATACACAATTTTTTTTTTGTCAAGCACACTTTATTTACACACTGTTTTGAATCGTCAAATATCTCCAAAGATACCACTGATTCAGAAAAGTCGAGCCACAAGAAGAGTCAGCAAGAAACCCGTCAGCCCCTATTTTAAAAATAGTTATTTCAAAAATGAGTTTAATGCATTTGCGTTAACGTTAACATTTCTCTTTAATATTGTCTTCGACTTTAAAAACACGCCTTACGAATAAGCGTGTCTATAACGTTTCGTTAAAATTTATCTATACCCAGGTGTAGGTTTAAGAAAGCGCTCTTTATATTGATCACTAACACTCACCTTCACTGACAGAGTTCCCTCCCCTGCCCAGCGAAATCTTGTATGATCCTACTAGAGCAACTTTAGATGTAAATATATTCCTGGTGTATATTTATAATAAGTAACTAATAAATGACTGGAATCATTCTTTCTCATACTTTAATAATAAGAGTCTACAAACAAAAAGGTATAATGTAAATTGAAATATGTTACGTACAATTAACTTATGCCATTTTGCTTGAAATTAAAAAAGTATACTGACCTTTTCTTTGAAATATTTATCTATTTATACATTATATATATAAATTAATCATTGTTTGTTAGTCTCGCTATAAATCATAGAAGCAGCTGAACTGTCTTGAATTTAGTTTCTTTTGTTTCAAAACTCAAATGTTTATTTAAAAAATACAAAACAAATTGATTTGGTTGCTACTTTGAAATACTTCGAATAGATGGGGTTTGTACTAAACCTTTAAAAAACTTGGTTAATGTACTAACAGCGAAGTAAGACAATGCCTGCCAGGCCCACTAGTTATTACTAAATATCTACACTATTATATAGTAGTCTCGCATCAACTTACATAGCCCTTTATTGATAAATTCATTCTTGCGGCTGCAATTATAATGATAGATGCTGTTCAGATTCTTCACATATTCACTGAAAATACAAGAATGTTTTAAAGCCATAATCAGGTATCAATAACATTAAATAAGCGTTTGTTATTAAAAGGATATCCAATCAATACAAATATTTTAATGAAGAAATAAAACAAAAAAGTGAGGAGTGAAATAGTTAACAAAGACAATAAGATGATTTATGAATGCAACAACTACAGACATTAACGTTAAAAATTCCAAGCTTAATGTGTAAACTTACTAAGTGTCTTCTTGGAAGAACTTCACAACTGCAATTGGAGGTTTACGAAATGATGGCATGAGATCTGGTGGTAGCTTCTCTGGTCCCACCACTTCTCCGGGCCACCAGGTAGTGCAGTCTTCATATGGCTGCACTTAAAATTTCCCTTCAAAACATGCAGGCGTCTTTGAATTGACCTCTAGGGATATTACTTTTATTTCTGCATCTCATCCTTGTTGTTATGTATGGATATACTCGTAATAGAAATAAATTTAAATTATCATAATAATCGTATAGAGTCATAAAATAGTAAATATGACAGATGTCAGTCTTTTCTTAGTTTAAAGTTGTTTTCAATGAGCCCAGAAAAAATACTATATATTCTTAAAGTATACATAAAGCTATTATGTATACTCTAAGTATATATTATAATCTTAGAGTTAACTTATCCATAATTTGTACATATAGTGTATATACTAAATACCAAATAAGTTGAAAATAAACTGCGTTGACGCCGTGATTTATGGAAGAGTAAAAAATTGCATATAAAATGATAATTTTGAAGTAAATAAAAAAAATAGCAATGTTAATTTTACAATTCTAAATACTACAGACGTAAATGATTTATTTAATAATCTATAGTGTTCTCGATAAAATGCTGAATATGAGACTTAAAATATTTAAGTTGCTCCATATTTTATCCATCACATACGAAATCTTCTTTCACGGAGATACGAAATATTTCAATAGAATAGAAATCGAGAATATTTTTCAGGAACCTTGGGTGGGAAGGAGTGAATAACGTAACAACACCTTCGAAAATCTGTATATTTAAAATTGATTTTAAATACGATTTCTTATACAAATTAATGTGTAATGCAGTGATTGTGTAAGATTGAATAACAAAGCCTACCAGTAAATATTATCCTGTAAATATTTCACTTAATTGACATAGTAAAAAACTTACAGCGGTACCCTTCGAAAATGTATGCAATTAAAGAGTCTCTTTTCACTTTGTCTGAGATGTTTTATGCTAAAATGGCAGCATTCCAAGAAGATCTACAGAAGACTTCTTCCCCCGTAACTACTAACTCTTTGGTTACTGAATTCACTATTTTTCAAAAGTCTATTATATACATGTCCGCTCTCACGACTTTACAACGCCAAGTAGAATTACTCGGAAGGGAATCAGACCGTCAAGAGATGAGAAGAAGGCGCGAGATAGTTCATTTTCATGGAATACCTCTTAGTATAAGAAAAAAAATCTTCTAAATAATAATTTAAGGAGATGTTACGAGTTAAAAGTAATTAAAAAAGAAATGAATACTCTATACTAATATATAAATCAAAAGAGCTTGTAAAAGTCTACTTGAATAAAATATCATTTGAATTTGAATTTAAAGGTGAAGAGTTTGTTCGTTTGCTTGAACGCGCTAATCAGCAATCGCGCAAAATCTACTGATGGCCAAGTGAGCCCATTTATCGAGGAAGGCTATAGACGATATATCATCATGCAAAAATTTTTAACCTAATTTTATGCGGGTAAAAACTATTACAGCATATAAATGAAAAGAGGTTGTAATTGAGTTCAAATAAAAACTTGGTACAGGGACTACAAAATAACTAAATAAAATAGAAATAATAATATATATATATATATTCCCCTTAAGACCCTACTCAATTGAACATCTTGATAGTACTTTATTAGTATTAGACTACTTATTCCTAGTATTAAGCCTTTATGGCTTACGACTTGATGCCACAAAGGCAATATTGAAATTCCTTTGAGCCAAAGTAAACTGTCAAACATAATTCTTTAGTCATTTTCGCAAGACGTAATGTAAGAGGCAACGAAAACCATTAAACAGCTACGAGCGTTTCGGTGAGTTGTCGTTCCATTATGGCATCAATGGCGAACGTAATAAAACCCGAGGAATTTGGCAGATTCGAGCCGTATGTACAAAACATAATTTTTCCATTATTTGCCGCAGTCGTGCCGGCGGGTAGTTGAAAATTCGTATCTTTACGAGGGGAACGGCTCGACGCGCCTGAATTTTATATGCTTTAAATGTATACGAACATCGGTGGTAAGTAAGTCAATTTTCAAATTTAGAAATGGTGTCTCATATGCATTTATATACAGGTTTAAAAGACATCGTACCGGATACGTATCCCATGGGTTCAGTACATGATTCTAGACTCCCCAGTGGTGAAATTTTTCGTCGACTTTTTCTTGAATTGTACTATTTTTTTAACCATTTTTTAAACTTAATACTGTAATATTATTATTACAATTTGTCCCAATGCGATTTTATATAAAAAAACAAATTTCTTCAATGTTTTTAGATCAAACCGCAATGAAAGTACGTAACAGGGGTAGCGCGGCGCGGGTCACAAGACTTATATAAAATTCTCAATGTGATCTCTTATAATAAACTGTGTATGTATTGTAAATATCTGAATTTAAATACGTGGAACGCAAAAGCTAGTATAATTGCTTCCCCACATACAAAACTTTTTCTATTTTTTTTTATATACTTAGTTTTTAATGTTTTAAATAGTTGTATAATTAGATCTAGACATTGTTTAGTTTCAGATTTTAGAATACAATTTCATACGTTATTATTATTTTATTATCTATTTAATTATATTTTAAAATCAATAATAATTCCTTTATATTAATTCATTTATCATAAAGACTATGGAGATGGTCGAATCAAAAATCAACAAAATATGTTCTTTGTGTATACTCGTAGTTGCAAGGATTTAAAAATCTTAACTATGATTAAAGTTATTTATGCTATTTGTAATAGCTCATACAAGATTCAGGTAGTACTTTTCAATGTACACTCGAAGCTTGGAGCTCATTAGATATTCAAAGACGTCGCGAAGTCTTTGGGAACGATCTTCCTCGATCCCAAATTCAACCTCGAAAATAAAATTAAAACTTCCCTCCGTTTCTTGCACGCCTTTGCAGTGGAATGTACGCTTGTGGTCTTATAAAGCAAATATTTTAAAGAGAAAAGCTTTATTTGTTTTAGTAAAACGAATAAGATTGTAAAGAAGACCAAAGATTGATCGATAGTGTCAGTAGCGAGAACTTCTTGGCTTCCACTACTGTCTACTAACAAGTACTTGGTATTGTTAGTTATAAATTATAATTTAAATTATAAAAGTATGTGTATTGACTTATTTTTAGCATAACACTCATTGTAATCTGTGTTAAACGTCTATCAGTATTGCCACCATGATAGTAATGACGTAAGGCAAATGTTATTGGTCGATTGCAATGGCGGCAGTGCTACCATCATTGATAACAGTATGATGAATTTCTATTGGTGTTTCTTATGGCGACAATGAGATAGAAGTAGTGGGTATTTATAAAATATGTAAAAAATATCCTTATTTGTTCACTGAGATTCACGCTTAGATCATATTCATTGAGATCGTTAAAAATGAAAGCGCAACCACGCTATTTGCATTATTTTCTTATTGCGTCAGCTATCTGATAGTAAAAGTCCCATCAAAATGGGTACAGCGGTTTCGTAAGTTAACAAAAAAAACACAGTTGGAAAGAAAAAAATGGTTTTAATTATTCTGTACTTAGCAAAAAAACTTACCGCTTTTGTTTTGTGTTGAGTAGAGACTTTTGTAATCGCTAACTCTATCAAGATAGTGAACTTGAATTGTAAATAATATAACACAAATTTGTTACAATGTATACGACAGCGATTAAAATGTAGGGAAGATATTAAGTTAGAATTATGTATATTAAGTAAATTGTTGCTTTTTTTATATTAAATATATATATGTATACATATTTTTTTTTATTTAGCCTATACTGTCCCACTGCTGAGCAAAGGCCTGCCCCTTTTCTAACCACACCTCCCTTTCCTGGTGTAAAATTATTTATTTCAAAAAACATACGGGCAGTGTCACCTTTTATGCATTAGACATATAGGACTGATACATATTCTGCTTTGTAGCATACAAATGATAGAAATTTTCCTTAACAATAGTTATATTTAGTGGAAATTTTTGAAATTATTGAAAGTTCAATTAAAGTTAAGTTATAGGAGACTGTTCAACTGCCCATTGGCAAACAAATCGGAAGTCAGGCCAAAGAATGTCTGCCAGGTCCCCTAGTTTTTAGTAATTAAAAGGTAATTGTTATAAATGAATTTGTGCTATTATATTGTAAGCAGAATTTATCAAAATATTTTTTTAATTTATCAGAATTTAGCAGAATAATACAATCATTTCCTAATTTGTTGGAAATTAAATAATATGTTTATTATAATTACTAACACTTCTAAAACTGAATTAGGCATCCATAAATAAATTATCTGTATATTAATATGTGAAGAGAAAACCTTAGGTACGATTTTATGAACATTGCACAAATATAGGTTATATAGAAGGATGTGCAAATGCTAATATTCTTTATAATATGCAATGGACCCAGCATCTCCGCAGTGAATCCATGGAATGCTAAGAAATTTGTCTCGAAATAAACCACATGCACAACAATGGCTTGGGCTTTGGCTGGCGCGTTGGTGCAGTGGGTAGTGACCCTGCCTATATAGTCCGTAACCTTTAAATGTATGTATATTTCAGTGACATGAATTAACATGTTGCATTCTGTCAAATGCAAATCCACACGTTAAGCGAATTTCCTTTTATGTTGCACCGAGTTTTCCTTACATATAGAAAATTATACAGCTTGCCGGAGCGAAGAGCAAATAAGAATGTATAATATTCTGATTTGACATGAGGTACAAATTCTGGCAGCGCATTAATACGTGAACCGAAAAGTTACGGTAACATTTTACTAAAATTGCGCTGACGGAAGTGTATGAAATTTAATAAGATTATTTTAAATAGAGGATGGTGCCGAAATATTAATATTTTTTAAAATATGCATTATTAATACATTAGATTATTAAAATAAAACCTCACGCACACCAATGCCAAACGATTTACACACACATGTACATACATTTTACTATAAGATGGCGTCAAATCGTAGTCATGTTATGACGTATATTAATTGTCAAATATGTCGTACAAAGAATTAAACTCATAAAGCATCATCATATCAGCCTAGTTACAAGTAGCACAACATCGCCATTCGTGGAGATCAATGGAGGAGGCCTATGTTCAGCAGTAGACGTCCCCAGGCATGGAGCATATGGTTCGCAAAACTCAGGATATGTGGTAGAGAAGAATTTTGACAATCCGGCGAAATAAAGTATAAATAAGTAAATAAAATTGATGTTATCTATGCTAACGTTCTAAAAAGATAAAGTTTGTATGTTTTCGGTAATTTTCGGTGCAGAAATAAAGGTATACTATCCCAGTGTGTCATAGGCTAAATTTTATTTTGATTCATATATATTTAGCATAGCTAATTTACTAGAGAATTTAATTTATTACTAAATTAAAATTATTAAACTAATAATATTAATTTATTACTAAAGAATAATAAACTAGATCCCTTGAAAAGATTTATCTTGCCCCAAACTTATAATCTCGTGCAATAAAATCGTACAGATTCCCTGTATGATAGCGCAAAACGTGGCTGTTTAAAATATAGCAGCACATATTACTTCCGCCCTGCCTCGCCTAACCTTGCGAGTTTTAAAGCTATTTTGACGCAATTTTCAAAATGGTCAATTAAAGTAACATCGATATGAAGTCGGATAGTAAGGGAGCATATTTACGAAAGCATCATATTTAAGAGTTTGTTTTTTCCTTCAATTTATTAGTTGTTAATATATTTTTATAGAAGAACTTTGTATTGCTGACAACTGTCTTATAGAATTTTGCCCTATCCATAGTAATCTCTACAAATATATAAAGCTGAAGAGTTTGTTTGTTTGCTTGAACGTGCTAATCTCAGGAACTACTGGTCCGATTTGAAAAATTCTTTCAACATTAGAAAGCCCATTTATCGAGAAAGACTATAGGCTATATACCATCACGCTAAGACTAATAGGAGCGGAACACCATTGAAAAATGTTTCAAAATCGGCAGTTCTTTTCTCCTTTTGAGAGCTTCCGCTGCGCGCTCTACGTAAACGAATAAAGTTTCGTAAAAATCATGTATGACGGAATTGTTTCCCTTTAAAAGAACTAAATAAAAGTCCGCGACAGCATATGTCTACTTTTAAGGTTGGCTCCCTATAATTTTTTTTATGCTAGCCTAATTTGTTCTAAAATAATGCATTTTTTGCGAAGGTGTTTATGAACATGATATTGATCTTTGTCCAAAACCAATTTTTTAAACCCCTAAGTGATAAAAGTGATCCACGTGGACGAAGTCCCGGGGTACATCTAGTCTTTAATATAAATAGTGAAGATCTAGTTGAATACGATTTTTATAATACGCATAAGATACTATTAAAAAATAATGGACAATTTTAAAAACTTTTCTTTCTTGAAGAACTTGAACTGTTGTTTTACTTCTAGTCTAAAGATGCTGACGTTCTATTTCATTCTTTTAAAGATTTAAAAGAATGAATTAGAACGACAGCACAATAAAATTTAGCTTTATTGAAACCCAGCACAATAGTTTTTGTTGGTATAAAGAGCTTTTAGTTGTTGGAAGTGTTGGCTTCGGCTATGGAACGTGCAGTTGAAAGGTCGTTCACGGGAATTGAAACGGTTTGCACGGCGGATTGTCCGGACATTTACGAGTATTAGAGGTCGGGAACGCTGGCAAATTTAAACTAGACCAACTCGAAGGCTAAATTTTCAACTTTATATTGAGGGCACCTGGTTTATTTTTGGAACCAAGAGTATGGTATTACGATCCTCGGGATACCGAGGTCCTTGAGAGTTGCCTTGAAGAATTCCTATCGGCCTTTCGACTTCAGTCACCCCTTTATGGACAATGATAAATGACAATACAACTGAAGAGTTTGTTTCTTTGTTTGCTTAAAATCGCTAATCACAGGAATTACTGGTCCGATTTAGAAAATTATTACAGTGTTAGATAGCTCATTTGTCGAGGAAGGCTATAGGTTATATATTATGACCTTAAAATTGAATCTATTTTTTTTTATCGATAAAGTCGCGGGCACAACTAATAGTTTATATGTTTGAACTTTATTTGAATGGTTTGTTAATTAATAAATAACCATTCAGAGACCAATTCACTTAAATAGACTTTATAATAGGAAATAAATAACTACAAAGAAATTAAACTTTATTTAACGGCTTTACTTTTAATTTGACTGGCTGGCTGGGATGGTTAATAATTCAGAAAAAGCAATGATCCTGTCTTCCGCTCCGGGAGTCATGAAATCCATTCCCACCTCAAACCTGGACGTGTACATAATACATGTATGATGTATTTATGTGTATATTTCTACAAAAAAATATTTGTATATGAGACGTCTGTTACGTATAACACAGGCATTAAGTTGTCTACCTTAGGAACAGACGTCCGTGTATCATATAGTCCTGTATATATTTATTTGTTTATTTTATTTTATAATGATATATAATTCAATTAAAGTAAACTCGAGAAGGTCGTAGCTTAATCAATGGTCGGCATTTGAATCGACCGCTGGGTTAAGCAGTTCTTATTGCGACTGGGGATAGATGGGTGACCGATTGTAACTGGTTCCTGACATTAGTGCGCTCAAGCAAACAAACAAACTCTTCAGCTTTATATATTAGTATAAATTAATCTTGTTGTGGTAACGAGCATTACCTCTTTTTAATAAAAAGATAGTATATTCCAGTTGAGCTCAAGAACGGTTAGACCGATTTTGATGGGGTTCTTACGCGCAGATGGCTCATTTTAAAATAAATAACTTTTATAACAAAAGATTTTAAATGTCGCGTGATAAGTTTTTTTTAAATTTACGAAATAGACAATTTCTATGAAGTATATTATATCAAATTCAAATGAAATATATATAAATACCCTGGGTGTATTATCCACATGTGTATTTTTATATTTCTAAAAAAATGTATATAACAGGTGTCTGTTACCTATAAAACAAGCATTAAGTTGTCCACCTTAGGAACAGACGTCCATATGTAATAAAGTCCTATGTATTTATTTATATGTATTATCATTAGGTTAAATGAAAAGTTAATGTACTAATTATAGCTACTCATGCTATCCTGAGTATTGAGTAACTACAATAATTTTAAAAAGTGTACTTAGCATAAGTAAAAATGAAATTGGGTAAGATATGTACTGTGATAAAAGAGTTTGTGTGATTGGGGAGTTAGTTAACTAAATATATATTATTGTAACTCAGTAAAACACTATCACATAGAGCTAAGTTTATTGAGCTTTTATTACCTTGGAATAAATAGATATATATATATAAAATGTAATCTTTTATTCCCCTCGCTTTTATGTAAATTAAAATCATATGAAAGAAAGTAAATTACAATAAAACTTTTATTAAAAATTAAGATTTTATTGTTATATATTCTATATTTATAATTTTAATGATTTTGTTTTTCAGTACCCATTTCATGTTACCTGGGGTCCTCTCTCTCTAACAATAGCTCTATTTTTTCTTAGAAATTGACTTGGGTCAACAATGTCAGGATTATTTTCCTCTGCATAATCATCAAGTCTTTTTCGAAGCAAGTACTTCAGTTCCTCGATAGAGTTGCCTTCTAAAGCTGATATCCCAATTATATCTTCAAAATTAATAATCTTTTCTGGTCTTAGGTTTTCAGGTAGTGTGTTAATTATAGCATCTATATTGGATAAGGCTTCCTTTACTTTAGAGTATGTTTCATCAGCACCATCTAAGTCCATTTTATTTATAGCTAGTATAGCTGGCTTTTCCAATAGCTCAGCATCATAAAGCTCTAACTCTTTGTTAAGCAGCATAATTATATCTAAACATGAACGGAATGGGTATTTAGGACTAAGTCTAAAACCTTGCACATCAGCTATAAACAGTAGAAGTTTAGTTCTTTCAACATGCTTTAGAAATTTATGACCTAATCCAACATTAAGATGCGCACCCTCTATTAGCCCAGGTAGATCTGCTATTGATATATTTCTTAAGTCCTCATACTCAATAATACCTTTATTAGGTTTAATTGTTGTGAATGGGTAATTTGCTATTCTTGGCTTGGCTCTTGAAATGGCTTTCAAAAGAGAACTTTTTCCTGCATTAGGAAACCCTACAAGCCCAATATCAGCAATAAGTTTTAAATCCAAGCGTATGTGATGGGCTTGACCAAAATGACCAAGAAAATGATTTTCTTTATTGCCTCCAGGCCCACCGCGCGCTACAACAATTGTCTCGTCTTCTTTATCAATTGATCCTAAAACTTTACCATCTTCTCTATAGATTGTTACACCAAGTGGTATGTCAAGTTTAATATCTTCTCCAGGATTGCCCACTATCTTTGTTTTTCTACTATCTTCTCCATGTCCTGCTGTAATAGTTTTACCTCGATATTTATTCATAATTGATCGTAAATTAGCATCCTCTTTACCTATGCAATAAACACAACCTCCTTGCCCACCCAGACCACCAAACTTCGGAATACCGGTTCCCCCTGTGCCACCTTTTACGTGAAGTCTTACAGTGTCAATAAATTTGCTGCGTAAAAACTTTCGAGGCTGTTTAAACTGTTTTACAGCAAACAACGTTCTAGTGACAAAAACCATGTTTATAAGATATTGTTGTGGTTCCACAATTGGTGACAGCTGACACTATTTTCGTATTTTGTTGTACAAATGATTTTTAAACTTTGTTTTAATACACATACTATGGTTCTAGCGGTATTTACAAAGGTTTATTTCTAAGCTATTTTTAATTTAATTACTTTA
The DNA here is from genome assembly GCA_024363005.1 of Charaxes varanes. Taxonomy (NCBI): domain Eukaryota; kingdom Metazoa; phylum Arthropoda; class Insecta; order Lepidoptera; family Nymphalidae; genus Charaxes; species Charaxes varanes. The sequence goes on along the minus strand of JANCMC010004801.1, from coordinate 2,088,658 downwards.
CAGCTTCATAATTGTTTGTTTTTATTTTTTTTTTTCATATCGAAAATTAGGCATTAAGGCAATGATGGCAGTCTTTTCAGTCTCATTAATGACAATACTTCAATAAATCAATAATTATTTTAATATATGCTTTTTAATGGTGTTTTATATCTATTCAGTTTTATGTATACATTCAATCACTTTCTGTACATTTTCATATGATGTATAACCAACGCTGTTAAATGTATAATTTATAAAAATGAATATAGCTTTTAAGCAGTAATCTCAGAAATCACCCAACTGAATTACAATTACTTTTTTTTTTTTGCTGTACTGTAGTGTATTCTTTGGATATTTGGGTATGACTGCTTACTGCTGAGTCACTTTAATATCTTCACCTGAGGGAAAATTGTTATGTTGTATCCCTGTCGCAAAGTTTTAATGATCATTCAATTGAATTTATGTCTGGCTCCGGCATTATACTAGTTTACTTTAGTACACTGGCTCTATTGATATTAGTAAATTGTTATAGATTCTGTATCTGTGTTTGTTTCTGTGAGATATTTAATGTCTTATGTCATTGAATTTGACAAAGTACGAGAAAAACTATGAAAGTAGTTTAACTGCTGTTTAACAAAAGCGCTCAGGAAATGCAAAAATAAATATAATTAAATAAATAATAAAGTGGAAATACGCGGAAGACGCTAAAACAAAAATCCAGACATTCTCAATCTATATAATGTACTGTTTTAAAATCAATAAATAATATTTATATTTGCAAACCGCTTTAAATATAAGTAATTAATTTAAAATATATTCTTAAGGAAAATCCTTAGATCCAAGATGAATAAGGAACCGGTTAATATTCTCAATTTTTAATCGAACTGAATGATTATTAATACATGATGATATGTGAATTAAAATACACATTTCTTTTATTCATTACACTATTTTCAGTTCCATTTATTTTTGCCAGTGATGGTGATAGATCGCCCTTTTATCAAAAGTGTGTTACAAATTGCAAAAAAAGTAATTGCACAGTAGGTAAATGTAACTTTTTTAGATATCTATCTAAATTTACAATTCTTTTTATTAATATTGAGTTATAATCAACTTTTGTGCACTATCGTTGACTTTTAACATACAAGTAGAAATTATTATTGTGAAGTAACATTAAAAAACTTCAGTAGCCAAATATTTGTTGTAATCTAATCTACTGGAATTTTGTTGCAGAAAAATATACTCAAACCAAATAAATATCAGTAATTTGTGCTGTTTAAGTTTTTGTATAAAACAGGGAGCAAACAGGCAAATTGCTCACATAAATGACTACCAATGCCCATGGACAACTGCAACACTAGAGGCCTCTCAGATGCAGCTCTTTGTGGAATGAGTATGTTCTTTTCTTGAAGGATTGAAATTTGAGTTAAATATGACGTGGTTAATACAGATGGAGCATTTACAAAAGAATCTGCTAAACTACAAGAAGTATGGGGGTGGCTGCTTTTTTGGGACTGTGATGGTGAATGCCGCTATCACTGCATGTGGCGCACAGTTCATGGCTATCAAGAGAGAAAGTACCAGATGCCTAAATTTCATGGAAAAGTATGTATAATAAGTTGTTAACTGTTTGAAGAAAAACCATTGTAGGATGCATATCTTTAATAGACTAGTTGACTATTGTCTATTTATCGGTCTTTTACACCCTATATACACCTACATTTAAAAATAAAAAAAGTGCCCACAGCGTGTCGAGACACGCTTATATGGAAGGGTTTCATTTCTGTTTCTAACACATTTTTTAAATACCTTCAAAAGTTGTTGTCCCATTTCTCTCAAAATAATTTTCCTAATGAGTTTTTAACATGCCCTATTCAGATAGAAGATTTGAAGTGTCTTACATCTAATAGTTAGAAAATCCTAAGGTGGGGACCAACTTGCGGGGAGATAGATGGACGGACATGCAGACTGAAATTATAAGGGTTCCTTGTAGGCCTACAAAACCTTAAAAGGCACTTATTTAAAATCATAGAAAGGAATTTAATTGAATTTAATTTTGTATATGTAATGAATGAAACTGTTTCTATGTTCATACAGTGGCCTTTCAGAAGAATCCTGGGTGTACAGGAGCCAGCATCAGCTTTCTCATCTGTACTAAATCTAGCAGTACATTTCTATATGTATCAGGAAATTAGAAGAGAATTTCCTACAAAGGATATGCCAGTTGTTGTTCTTTGGCATTGCTTTGCTTGGGTAATATAGATATTTTTTACTTTTTACTAGTCTATAGACTTAGTAGTAACTACTAAGTGTCTAAGTTTGTAGTGCCAGTCCTAGGTAAATATTAGGAGGGAGTGAGATCCAATTATGACGCCCCCTTACTTGAGTTGTTTATATTATTAATATAAAATATATTTAAAATATTTGCATACTAAGAGTCCTTCATAGTTGTGGCACCCCCTGGAACTCGGCGCCTGTAGCAGCCGCTCCGTTCGCCGACCTGGCTTTTGGTAACATTAAAATAAAAAGTCTTTTACTTATTGCACATGAGTTTACCAAGAACCAATTTAAAATATTTTTGCCTATTTGTCTGTTAATCTATCTGTTAGTTACATGTAATCTTTGGAGTGGTTGGAGCAATTATGACGGAATTTCTACTGGCAGATAGTTAATTTTATAAGAAGTGACTTAAGCTACTTCATATTATTTAAAGTTAATTAGGGTTCAGTACAATAAATTAAAAAAAAGGAATAATTATTATTTGACACAATTATAAGAAATATTATATATTTTTTATTTGATGGACTTATTTTATTACAGGTGTGTATGAACTCTTGGGTCTGGTCAACAATATTCCACACTCGTGACAAATTTTTTACAGAATTCATGGATTATGTGTGTGCTCTCTCAATGGTTTTAAGTTTGTTTATAGCTGCTTTACTACGGTAAGAATCTTACTACTAGTAAGGAGGAATATTTTTATGATATGGAGTCTGGCTTTAATTTTCTCCATCTAAAGCAGCACTAGTAGGATTAGAGACGAATTTCTTAGCATTTCATGGATTCACCATGCAGGTGCCGGGTCCATCGCGTTGCAGGGGAAGGAACCATAGCAGTGCCTGTGACCAAAATCAAATTAAACTTTCTACAAAACAGCAACGAATGATAATAATTATTAACTAGTTATTGCTATGGCTATGTAAAATATATTGAAACAAAAAAAGGCCGATTTTCAGTAAAAAATACATCCGAATGCATATTAACATCGACAAGTTTCAAAAACTCATTAATTTTTTATTCGAATGTTCGTTTTTCTGGACGGATACATTACAAAATGAGATTCAAAAATATAGTATATCTATGTGTAAGTTACTTAATATATCTCACGTGTCTTTTAAGTGTTTCTTATAAAATAGTGTTGACATTTTCTATAATTGCATATAATTTTTTTTTAATATGTTAATTAAAAATTATATGTTAAAATTATTGAATTTATGTGAATATCCTATTAGAATATGAAATGTGAATCCTAAGGAAAAAGTCCTACCGAAGATGTTTTATATAAGACAGGGAAAAAATTACATCAAAATCCGTACAAATTTTGACTAACTTCAGTGACTATTAAACAATCCAGCTTTCCGTATCTAGGGCTCCGTAGCCCTACAAAGAAAGTTTATAGTATCGCTCTGTCCGTCCGTCCGTCTTCCTCCTAGGAAAATTTTTTCGAGCAAAATCGGACATATTTTCAAGTTATTTTAAAAATACCGTATCACATACGGAACCCTTATAAGTAAGCGTGTTTTGACACGCTCTCGGACATTTTTCTAGTGGAAATTTAAAATTCCATACTTCAATTGATAGAGCTGGGTAATATTAAAATTGCATGCCTATAAGCTACTTAGTGTTTGTGTAAAAGTTATTAAAAATAGAACTGAATGAGAGAATTAATGAATAATTAATGAGCGTGCATTATGCGCAATAATTGCACGGTAGATTTTGAGAATTTTTAAATATATTATAAATATTTATACCTATATTGTGGAAATTTTATTTGTAACACCTTAAAATAAATCTATTTATTTGACAGATTTCATATGAAGAACTTTCACAGGTTCTCCATTGGTCATATATTTATTGATAGGTGTAATAAATTTAACTGGGCACGCGGTCTTCCTCTGCAAATGCTTTCGCAACATACTTCCACGTGAAATGCAAAAAAGAGCATTTCACTTTTGTACAAATAAAACAAGAACACGCAACACAAAGCGTCGAAAGCTCCGCAATTAAGCCAAAATAATGTACACTTGAACTTTGAATTTTATGTTACTGTTTTAATTTTGGACATTTTTAATTTACAAAAGTTCTAAAATATTCTCTAATTTAGCTTTTATACACTTTCTCATAAAAATAATTAATATCAATAACGAATACAGGTTAGGCTTTGTAAGCAATATTATACATATTTGCTTCAATTATGTATTACATTGTAATTGAGTCTATGTTTACATTTTGGATCACAAATGTTAAAATTAAGTCGTGTAATATTTTCGCCATTTCCCTTTTAGTGAGGAGCCCCAGAGGTGATTTTGTATCGTGCAATACACGAGTGCGACATAAAACCATATAGGGAGATCCTTGCGCCCTGTAATGTACTCCCAACAATTATAACCTCTTAATTAAAGTTCTTTAGAACCCTAATAGGATCCTTAGAAAAACTCGGGCACGTCATATTAAGATAAGGTAAGTTAATTACGTTGATATAAGTTTACATTTCAATAATCTTACGAATTCAGCGTGAAATAAGAAAATAGGAGAGTCCCAAATTTGTAAAAGAACTCACTCGTCGCTTGTCAAATATTCGAGTGCAATTTTTTGTCATTCTCGATTAGATCCTTTAGAGATTATGAAAAAAAAAATGATTTGATGATTTTCTCATGGCAATGTAGCAAAAAAAACACTAACTTCTGGAGCGTACGCTTCAGAAATTATTAACATCACGATCCTACATTAACATAACCTTTTTTATCGTTTTTGCACCTAATCTACGTAATCCGATAGATCCCCATTACGCTTTAGGGACTAAAAATTTAACATCACGGTCTCCCTACTATGGCCTTCAGAATTTTATTGAGAATATCACGTGTCATAACATCGTTTCCAATTTTCATACTAGTAGTTATGACGGCTCTACATTGATGCCGTGAAGCTCCGTAAGCAGGCGTGAACGTGAATTTGAACGGTTTTCGCGAGTTTACGCTTGTTCCCCAATCAGAATTGGTATTTTGTCCCGCGACAAAGGGTTTGCGCTCTTTTTTTATAAAAGAAAGTCAGTTGTAACTCAAAGGAATACAATGTAGGGTTTACTTGAATCAGATTATTTTTCGATTGTCACGAAAACAATTACAGGTCTTTAGGGTTCCGTATCTAAAAGGAAAAAAGGAAATTTTATAGTATCACTTCGATGTCAGTTTGTCCGTCTGTCTGTAGACACCCTTTTTCTCAAGAACGCATAGAGCTATAAAGTTGAAATCTGCGGTTGAAGTTGAAATCCAAACACTAAAATCTGCGGTCCTAACCTGAACTCGAAACATGCAATTTGGCAAGAAGCTATATCTTGGAGTGCGATTACAGGAAAAATCGAAACCGTAGTTACATCACAAAAAAACTTGTACTGCCTTTTTCAGAAGAAAAAAAGTCATATGAAAAGAAAATCTATGATCTTAAAATTCTGCAGCAACTATGCTGAGTCGGCGACATTTTTTAATTCTAAAGCCCCCTTTATTATTCTTTACTTGTACTCTTGGATTATACATGAATTAAGTGAGTATTTAGTCCTTGTTTTAAGATAATTGTGTGCTTAGGTTTAAAGTTAATTAATTGAACAAAGATGTTATTTATTTATTTAAAATCAACGGAAAGTGTTACGTGATGGTATGATACACTTAATAAACGAGTTAAAAGTAATTTCGTACCATCAGGTAACGAGACTGAGTATTATTAGTAAGCGTAAAATAATATTGAATCTTTAATACTATGCATTACAAAATACTACAAATTAATCATGTATAAAAGATGTATAAAAAGGCATAAGCCAGGTTTTCTCTACGTAGTTAAGAATAAACCAAACTTGTAAGCTTCCTTTACGACTAATTGAAAAATCTTCTCCGAGAATTTCATTTTTGTCATCCAGCTATCCCAAAAAGGAACAAACGGAGAGTAAAATAAGCTATAAAAGAGGAAAAAAGAACATAAAAATCCCTTTCCTTGTATTCCTAAGCGAGATTAACAATGGCGGCATACGCTAAGCTCCTTGGAAGATGCTAATTTGTCTTTAAGTCCGCTACGAACTTAATCAGTGGAAAAATAAAAGACAAAATTCCTTCCCCTGTTAAATGAATACTAGAGGTCTTCTTCTTTGTTTTGTGTTTATAATATTAGTCCTTTTGTTGTCAATACAGTAATATAGATTTGTTAGTTTTTAGAATATTAATTTCTGTATTAGGGTTACTCACCAAATAAATAGTTTATTATTAAAGGTATACTTTGTGAAACAGTTTTTTTACATTTTGAATTTTTTTCTGACTGACCTGATATTTACTAGGCTAATATTATATTATCTCGTTGTCCTAAAAAGAAATGAATGTATATCTACGTCAAATATCATAAAAATGGTGTTTTATATAAATTTGTTTTTGCTATTATTTTTCAGTTGAAAAACGGGAAGTTGGCGAGAGTGAAGTACTTTGTAAAGGGTATGTATTTTTTTTATTTTAATTTAGAAGTTATTTTTGATTTAGTGACCATTTGATCACGAAATCAGCAATAACTTTAATAAATGATTTATTTAATATCATAGTTAATCAAACTTTACATTGATTCGAAAGTCCGAATTCTAAAATATATTACATTACTAACTATAGGTAGCTTACAGACTGACTAAACATACATGACTTTAGTCATATGTTTTGTCAGTCAGTTCCTTAAACCTTATGGCTATACATAGTGTAGGTACTATCTTAATTTTTTTTAACAAGAAGCAATTAAAATGATAGCAAGCGAGCCTATCAGTGACAGAAATAAAAAATTAAAATTACGCCACGTTTGCGGTCTTTGGTCTGCAGCGGAATTGGGCCCGCGTGTCCGGGTACCAGTATATCTTTCTCACATAAGATGTTCGTGAAGTGGCGGCAATGCTGTCATGTCAAGGGATGGTATTGTTGTTGCGTTTCGTACGGTTTGCGAGACTTCCTGGTGACCTAATCTCGTCATCAAAGACCGGCAACGCATCTGCAAGCCTTCTGGTGGTGCAGATGTCCAGGAGCTTCAGTGGTTACTTATGTGAACCGCCTGCTCGTTTGTCCCTTTTTATTATATTACAAAAAAAATATATGTACATGTGTTTGTATAATGTTCACATTAACGTCGAAAACCTCCAAAATGCCCTATTTTAGCATTCCTAAATAGAAAAAAAAAATTGTCAGCCTTCCCCGAACTAATATTCGTGACTACGATTAGACTCTGTAGCGGACATAACGAAAGTAAAACTATACATGACGCGAGAAGGCGATGATGCCCGCCGCTGTATACACCCCTCCTACTACTACCACGTGAGTTTCTTGGCTGTCAAACAGCTCTCTTCTCTTCTCACTCGCTCCCTCACTGCTGAGGATCGTGACTACGATTAGACTCTGTAGCGGACATAACGAAAGTAAAACTATACATGACGCGAGAAGGCGATGATGCCCGTTTTGAAAGATACACCAATATTACACAAGATCTGGGTGTACGTACGTTGAAACGCATTCTACGAATTCCCATCATATGAATTCACTCACGCAAGTGAAGTTTTTGCCTGCGAACATAGGATGTAGATCCGGCAGCGACACTGTTGGCAAGGCGCGGTCTCCCCGGGCAACTCCAGCTAGCCTGGAATGCAGATCTTCCTCGGTGGCGATTGAGCATATCGACTTGCTCTCCCGCCTGCCCATCTCTCCCCGAACACTTTTCCACCACGGTTGCGGTACAGGGTGGGGTGGATCGCACGATGTATGCTGACGCCTTCTTGATGGTGTCAGACCTATGTGTAGGCTCTCTCCTATGAGGACTGTCAATATTCCCAAGATTTATCATCATTAAAAATTAATTTCGAAATATATCCCGAATATCATAGGAGAGTTTGTTATGCAGACGTGTGCAGTTACACCTAAATGTGAAGTTAATTTTACGGAACCAAGTATTTACTAGCACTCTTGCTATGAGTTGCTTATTTTTAAGATTTCTACTAGTAGATTCACCCACTTTCCAAAATCAAATCGTGAAACATCTCACATGCGTATAACCTAAGCGCGTCTAACCCGTGGGTGCCGCAGACGGGCGCGGGCGCGGCGTGCGGCGCGCTGTGGGTTTCCCCGCTGAGTGGCGGCGCGCGCGCGCTGCTGGTGCTGGGAGTGGCGGCGGCGCACGCGCTGCCCGCACTGCTGCACCCCGCGCTGCTGCGCTCGCGGCCCACGCTGGACCATAATTAGCGCGTTCAAGCATACAAACAACCAAACAAACAAAGCTTAATATATTCGTATAGATTGACAAAGATTTTCCCCCGGAGCACCAGGCAGGGTCACTGCGCCAACGGGCCAGTCAAACAGTCAAACAACATTGGCAATAGAATATTTTCAAAAAAGTTAGGAATCCATATAAAAAGTTATGCAAATACCCGTACACAGCCGGGGCGGGTCGTAGTCTGAAATAAAGTACTACTATATGATAATTAACTGTTTTCAAATAACGTCTATTCCTTCTTTCACTCGAATAAATTTCATATTTTTCCGTCTCAGTACTTTTTACTGAGATACCTTTTTATGTCATTAAATTTACGCAACAAGCATGAAACCCGTGCCAAGTGCTATATTGCATTTATTTTTTATACATATATGTCTAATCTCTCATATCGTTTTATTCACTCTCTGTTTACAGTTCCACATGTTTTTTTTTAAATTTATATGGGAACAAAAATGAGAAGTAGTCCAGAATACTGTGGTACCTTTAATCTCCTTCGTCTTTAAGCAACAGAAAAAAAAAAATACAAAAATTACAACATTGGTGCCTGAGTAAATATCCACTCGTGTGAGATAGCGCAGAGGGGTGTTTCGGTTCGTGCAAACTCGTGGTGCCTCGGGCGACTTCCGATCGTTGTCGGTATTTACGTCCTAGTCAAAGGAAAGGCGTCCCGAAATTTACAACATGATGCATCTACCTCTACATACTACCAACCTTCCACCACCATGACACCACGTTGGTGTCATGAACCGTGCTATTTGCAAGGAATTATTAGACTGGCCGTTTTTTAAAGCATAATAGGAATTAATTTAAGTTATATATAATACTAGAGGGCCCGAAAGACGTTATGCTGCCCGAACGTTGGGTTACTTACTGTTTACGAAATATTATTATCGTATAGTATAGACAATAGTCCCCGTTCCCGTTTCCTTTTCCTTTCCCGTTTCATAATGGTTCACTATTTTGGCGTTAATGTCTTAACCATGAGAGATACATATATGCTGTTGCGGACTTTTTGTAGAACTAATTAAAATAAACATTTCTTTCATACATTATGTAATTAGAGGTAGCGCCATGCTTGTAACCGAATTGGTCCGGCGCGTCCGGGTACCAGTACCTCTTTCTCACATGAGAAAGATAATACATTTTCTGTATAGTCTGTAAAGTTGAAACTTCTTAATAATTCAACCACAGTATAGTAACGAATAAGCTCGCCGCTAGATTTGGCTCGCAGCTGGCAGATTTTATGTTAAGATAATTAAAGTGGGTTGTGATCTTTTAGGGTAGCCGCACACGAGCCACACGCCACAGCCACCAAATTCGCCACTGGCATATTTCCATACATTATAGCGTACAGCGTGTGGCGGCCACCGGCGTCAAAGGTCTGCGGCGAGTCCATATAAAATGTACGAAAATTACGGGAAATACGCCGGTGGCCGCGTTTTGTGACTGTGGTGTGTGGCCCCTATGCGGATACCCTTAGTGTAGACGAAAGCTTGTTTTTAGCTACATAACAATATCAACGAGCAATAGACGAGAATAATTATTAGCAAAGCAGAGAGAACACCGAAAGAATGCTCCACGTCTGTTTAAACTAAAACAATTTGATAGAATGTAGGTAGAATGAGTATTCGCTTGTCTGTTGTAAAGCGGCATTTAGAATTAACCCATGGGAACACCATGGTGTTCACTCACATGTTGTCGATAATATTCCCCCATTCCCAAAGAGAGGGTAATTCTATTCACCAGTAGATCACAACACTATGCGGAAAGTATTGTTTTTTGTATGATAACGTTATTTTCTGACTCGGATAACTCCACATTACGAATATTTTAGTTTGCTAGACCCGTAAGAGAAATCACTTAAAGAATTGTATTTACTTTTCTTTTTTTTAATAGTAGGAAACTTAGGTTAACTTTGAACTAGGTTGTTATTAATTTTCATAACAAAGGATAACAAAAAAATGTGACAACTTTGATATTCTAAAATTTAAAACATTTATCTTAATCTAACTATACAACTATTTAAAAATATTCTTAACTAATTTTACAACTAAGAATGTTAAAAAAAGTAGCAAGTTTTGGCCCATGTGGTAAAGTACCCAAATGCTAGCATCGTTGCTTTGTTGATTAGCTAACTGAGCTAAGAAGCTGCCAACTTTTGCGTCACCCGAAGCGTCTATCTGGTGTTTAACTAAGTCCCGATATAGGGATTTAGCTCCGGTTCCACTGCAAGGATAGTAGTGATGAAGGCAAATTTTGTGATACCTGTGAGTTTAGCTTTAACTTCTCTTCTTTCAGGACTGCTAGGGATAAATTATCCAAATATTGCCGCAATGGTTTATAGGGGTTCAGGTTGTGTAAATGGTTAATGTGTATAGAGACTAAAGAGGCGAACAACAGCGGCCTGTTGACAACTTTTAGCTTGAGTGTACACCTAACGGTCCATCCATAAATAAAGTCACACGTTAAAGAGGGGGGGAGGGGTATGGCATTATCAAGATGTGATATTGTGTGATGACGGGCAGGGGTGGTCAAACTGACGTCACAATTTAAAATATTCAACAAAAATTGAAACTGCGTTTTTCTTTTTTATTATTCATAACGCATGCATAAAATTTGTGTTGTCACATCAAATCATAATTTGAATGAGCATTTCAATGATCACGTAGTGTGACCGGGGACTTTGTGTAGCTGCGCAAAGTGTTGTAAAACTTTGTAGTCTTCAAGGACAAAAATGTACAAACACTGAGCTATGCCTGGCTCTGGAATAATATAAGTAAGACAAAAGCGATATGCTCCAAAGTTCATATATTTTCAGGGCATACGATGTGCAAAAACTTTACATGTCCCCAAAACTCGACGTGCAAGCCCGAACGCCAAGGTCCCACATGCGACTGCGGCAACTATAGGAAATATAACCATGTGAGCAAGCGTTGCGAGGAGACCGACCAATGCATGGAGGAAAAGCCCGTGTGCTCGCACATGTGTGTGGACAGAAGCGACTATTTCCTGTGTTTATGTGATCACGGGTACACCACAGATATGGCCAGCTACTTGTGCTTTGCCCCAGGTGAGTTTGCGGACCTAGTACGAACTTTTACATTTCATTTTTTTCCCTTAATCGTGTCACGCTTTTAATCAATGCTATTGCAATCTGTAAGACCCAGAAGGGTGCGTTGTGGGCCTAGCACAAACATTTTCATCCTAAGTAAAGTAGACTCGCTGACTTTGAGGATGCAAACGTTCGTACTAGACCCATTGTTTGTATAACGAATTATATACTATCTTCCTAGCGTTATCCCGGTCTAGTACCAGGGTCAATTTACACAATATCGTTATAATTCATAGCCCATGTGATATTTTGGTGTATAAACTATATTGTTGTAAAGTTTTATTAAAATCCATTAAGTAGTTTTTCCATGAAAGAGCGTCAAACATACATCCAGACATCTATGTGTACAAATTTGCACGTTTATAATATTACTAGCACTATCTACATACTAGGTAGTTTTCCAATTCGAATGACAAAAATAAACAATCGAATTTAAGTCTAAAATCACGTGCTATGAGAAGTCAAAGCTTTTGTCATAACTACTGTCATAAACTTTCTCACACGTCGTACAGGGTTAGAACAATGGGAGTATATTTACAAAGACACCGGTCACCACCATTCAGCCGTTCTTTATTTGATTACATGCGGGCTGTTATCTCCCAATTGATCATAGTTTGCATTTGTCTTATTCTATGGGGCTATCGTGAGGAAAAATATTTTTTTATACGTTTGATATTCTATTTTAATTATACAATATAATATCTATATAATGTAAAGGATGGACGAACGTTAACCGTAATTAAGTTCCGACCACGCTGGGACATTGACATACCCTTCATACGGATTTATCGCATATTATATAGGATCAAAATGTTTATTAATATTATTGTATTACAGGAGCTGCAAATAGACTTTTCTGATATAATTTGCATCTATAAATGGAAAATGTTCTAGAGTATCACGAAATTTCAAAAACCGCAAGAAGTACCAAGATGAAATTTGACAAGTTAATAGACATCCGCTGAGAATGGATTTTTCGATAAGGCTTGATTTAGGCTCTGGTTTAATTTTAAGCTGGGAAGGTAGCGAAAAGACTCTTGCAAGTTTAGGTTTACACGGACGAAGTGGCGGAAAAAAGCTAGTATACGATATTTGGCAGATCGCATCCTTTGAAAAAAAGGTTTTAAGAAGAAAATTTGCGTCTATTAGGTTACAATTCAAATGCAACGTACTCAACACTTTTAAGGCACTGCGATGCGTGGAGGTGGCGACAAAGCATAGATGTATGGTTGTTTGGTAATGTTGAAATCATTAATAGACTTATATGTACATAAGTATATTTACAATAAAAAAACAACACAAGAGATCTTAGATAAATTTAAGAGATAAAAATCAACAATGGTCATGATGGAAAATATTATAATCATTGGGGAAAACCCTGATCCTTAAGTTTTCGGAGCAATAAATGGGTTGAGTCGCAGTAAAAAATTAGTACATTGCTGTGCTTTAGTAACAGTATCGGTGATGTGGCATTCGAGGTACAGCATTACATTAATTCGCTCGTATTATTCGCGGATCTATGCAAAGTGACTTCTTTCCTACACTTGTTTTTATCCCGAGCTTGTTTGAAATTCTTCTATCGTATCGTATCATACACAGTTTTTGCATAATTACATAGTAAAAGCAAGTGTATGCATTTACCGGCTGAGGACAGCGGTGTAAATTTGCATAGTGGTTTGTACTCTATTAAGTAGTACAAATTACGTTCACGATGTTGCCGATTGACGCGTGTACTATCGGCGCGATTATCAAAGATCCTATAAATGCACTTCACTATCTTATGCACTCCTAGTACTCGGAGTTCAATTTAAATACGCCGCCAGCATAAATTTAGTTCAAAATGTTTTTGTGTATATTACATACATTTCTATATATATACATAAAAATAGGTCGCTGCTCGTTAGTCTCGCTAAAACTCGAAAACCGCTGGACGAATTCAAATTCTGTTTGTTTTGTTTCATTCCCCTTATTTCAGGGAAGGTTTAAAAGAAAAAAGATACAGGAAAACTCGACAGATTATTTAAAAATACAAAAAATGTAGATTTGTTGGCTACTTCAGAATATTAGAACTTTAAATATATGACGGTCATAGTATAACTTTTGACAGATGTGCCATGTAAAATTATAAAACATACGGTCAGTATCACGTCTTTTGGTTAAATGGCCAATAGCAGACAAACCAAAATTCGGGCAAGACAACGTCTGCCGAGTCCGCTAGTACTTTTATTTTTTATCAAGTTTCTTTTCTGGCGCATCAGATGATTTCACGTACAATACAAGTATGTACACCTACATTCGTCGTACGTTAGCACGAAGGTGACAAGCGTGTACAGATGACCAAACACAACTATTAGAATTGACAAGTATTAACCGTACAGCCATATTAAAACACACCCGACACGTCTGTCCGCACATGTCACCGTATACCGCCCACAAAAAAACAACACAAACACAAATGAACAGCGAGCCTTGAGGAATTCAATTCTGACATTGACAGTTGACAGTTGTCAGTCAGCTACCTTTTTTATTTTTCACTGTTCAATGAACAAGGTAAAAGTCGCATATTTATTTATACAAAAGTTCGCCTGGTGGTCGAAAATCAGTCTAATTTTACTTGCATACTATATACTTATTTAGAGCTATATGCAACATTTTTATTCTTTGAACCACGACGTTATAATAATCGAAATTTTATGTTTTTACTGTCCTCGTCGTCATGACTTCGCTTTGAAACAATCTTATAGTAAAAGTTATACAAGCGCGCGTAAATCACGTTAATCATTTGACATTGGTGTGCGTGTGGTTTTATTTTTATAATTTAATGTATTAATATTGCATATTATAAAAAAAATTAGGCATTCGCACACCCTAACCATAATTATGCCAAAGTTCATCCTCCGCTGACCGCGCCATTTTCGTAAAATGTGATACCCAAAAATATAAACCAATAAATTCTTATTAAGTCATTACGCCCTTATCAATGGCCTGCTACTTTAGCTTAATTTGCTTTACTTTCAAGAAACCGATGTATAAAAAGAAACTGCTAATCGAAAACCAGATAACTTTATACGCAACAAATGACTCGCTCCTAAAACTACCGGTATCAAAATAAAATTACTTCTGACATAATTATGGCTTTCCAAATAATTAATTCGATACCGGATAATGTTTATATTTATATTCTACACATATCAATAAATTTGTCGTGTATGTATATTATTTAATGACATATGCGACCGGTATCCACGCAAAACTTTTTTAATTTGTTTTCTTGTCCGTCGATTTAATTGGCTTTATTTGAACGGGTTGTCATAGTTTTATTACAGAAGAAGAAACAGTAATATATTTCAATATGAACTATTCCTTCCTTTCTTCCTTCAGCCCGATGGCGCCCACTGCTGGACACACGCCTCCTCTATTGCCTTCCACAGAGCTCTATTTTGTGATAAAGATACTCAACGACTTCCCGCCTTCCAGGAGGCCTTCCAGGTCGTCGTCTACCAATACGAGGACGCCATCCCAGAACCTATGTACTCCATCGGTTATCCATCTTTCGGGCCATGTGACCTGCCCATTGCCACTTCAACTCGCAAATTTTGAAATCAATGTCGGCAACTTGAGTTCGTCTATTAACTATACTAATTAAAATTAAGTATTCCTGCATATAGTAATCTATATGTTGCAGCGTATACGCATAGCCAATATATATTGGTTTTAATTTTTGTAAAATAATATGTACAAGTATATTATATTAAGTGACTATTACTTCAGAAGTGATTCACTTTGTGACGTAGGTAAAGTTGAAGGTAATACTACTACCAGACATATAATTTATTGTCCTGTACTGATTTAGGAATCGTATTCTGGGCCTTTTGCTTACGAAATGGATCTCAGCACCATCACACCAACGAGGTTCCATAAACTTTCGAGTAAAATGCTTCGAATTCTTTTATCTAGATCACAGACCGTTAAGGCATTATGTGACAACTTTTTCTAACATATAAAAAGTTACAAAGTATAACAAGGTATCATAAAGTATTTATATAGCAATACGGCTCGTTCACAGCAATCTGCATACCTAATCAAAGAGTAGCATCGAAGGTATTTCCGCTCCAGATCTCATTAATTAAATGTGCAGCAAAAAACCTAATTAGAAATCAACGTAAAAACGCGCAACTATGCAGTGGCGTGGCGAGACACCTACATTGCGACAATTGTCGTGATGAAATTACTATATATCTGATATATATATATGATAGATTCTCTGATTTATTCATGCTCTAAACTGATGCCTGGCTTGAGAGATGAAAGTCACGCGTTCATATTCGTGGATCAATTTAGATAATATTGTGTTAAGAATTACAACAATATTGGAAATTTATTATTTATTTTTCTAAGAACACTTTTATTGACTGACTTTCTCAATGTTTCGTTCCTCTAGTGAACCAGTGACTATAGGGTAGGCGTTAAAATAATATTAAAAGTAGTTCTTCGTTATTGATAAATGCAAGAACGAATTCTTAAACATGGAAGTTTCTACGGATGGTGGTCTAATTAACTGTTGGGAACTACAGGATTAAATACTTTGGCTGACAAGTTTTTCAAACAGCACCTTTGTGACGTCGACCTTTCAGGAAGCATCAAGAGGCATTATATTTAATGTGAAGATAAGTAATATGTATATTAAAAATACGCAAAAAACGTTAATGGTCTCATCCTGAGTTGAAGGAAGCAAAGCGATTCAGATGTCACAAGCGCCTTTAAACGGTATCAAAGGAGCTTTAATGCATTTTTCACATTTTTGCGAGAGCTTTCGCCGGCTTTTTCCTTACTCGCAGCAATGTTGGATAATTATTGCAGTTAAAGCGCAAATGCATTAAACGTATCTACTTTAGAATGCACACGATGTACATGGAGAGACTGGAAACCAGAACATGCTTGTAACTCCAGTGTTGGAACAAGTGCATTTTATTATTCGAGGGATAAAGCGTAAGTCTTATAATTAATTTTCGTAATAATTTAAATCTCTAAATGGCTATTTCCTTTGCGTAGAAAACCTATAATCGAATCTAAAAATTAATAATGATGAATCTGATCACCAAATACCTGCGGAAACGAGCAGTCGCTGCTGACAATCTAGTAGATTATAGCTACTCCAATACTACAGTATAATGTAACAATCCTAAGCAATGAAGCAATGAATGACGGATAAAAAGTATGAACGACTTCGTGTATGTTCAATAATTCGTGGCAAAGTAGCATAGTCACCAATTTGACACCTGTCGGTGGCGTTTCCGAGATGACGGAGAAAATCTGAACAAGAAGTGGGTTATACAAACAACACCATAAATAAAACCCATCACCTTCCAACATGCTACACACCTCATCTGGTTCTGATACTTTCACTAATTTCATTAGTATGCAGATTGAGGCAGATAGATTTTATATCGATAGCTTTATTGAATATTTCTATCAAAGTACCCACTATTATATATTTTAAACTATTCCAAAGTCCAAAACGTTCTGATATGAAACACTGTTCACTTTAACAAATTATCCATTTTAGCGCTATCCTTTAAAATTCAATTCAAAAGAGCCTCGACTGATTGATTAACTATAATTTAAATAAAACTATCAACTATTTTATTAATTTTAAATATGTTACTGCCTGTATCCACTGATCTGTTTGAATGGTGGTCCTAATGCTATTTAAAGTATTAAATGCTGTATAATTTTATAAATATAATAAAAATGTCCTTTAATTAAAAGATAATGGCCGTCGTAAAGCCTCCGACGGTCCCATCGTCCTATAAAAGCACTTAGCAGTACCTCTTACCTTTACAACTGTGTAATGACAGATCTCCGAGATGCGTCAATATACAACTGCATTTTTATATTTAATTGTCATTTGAAACTATGCTCTGTTTTGTCGTAGTAAGATACATATTTTAATGTGTTTTTCGTTATCAAAGGCGATTTTAAATGGTTCTATCGTAAAATTAAAAAAGATTACTTTAATACTTACAGAGTTACCTGCAGGTCAAAAGTATACATATAATAAACATTTTTATATGTAACTAGTTGTTACCTGCGACTTTGTCCGCGCATAATTAGATAAAAAGAAATGATTCAATTTTAATTTGATGATATATAGCTTTCCTCGTTAATGTAACACTGAAAGAATTTTTCAAACCGGACCATTAGTTCCTGAGATAAGCGCGTTCAAGCAAACAAACTCTTCAGCTTTATATGATCTTACTTACTTCATTAGAGGTAGCGCCATGCTTGTAGCCGAATTGGGTCGACGCGTCCGGGTACCAGTACCTCTTTCTCACATGAGATCGGCGTGAAGTGGCGGCAATGCTGTCACGTCTTCAAATTCTAATTATTCTTTATTAGGGGGATTACGGGCTGTTGCTCAAACAATTTCTTATGAAGTTAGATTAGGATGGTGAAAAGCAGGCAGATTACGTTGCTTGCGTATGAGAAATTACTTTGATATTTTTCTATGCTAAAATCTATTTAGGACAGTTTGAATGGAATATTTTAAATTACCTATCTCTTAGGTAGGTACTTATGAAGTAATATGCGAGTCAGAGTATATGTTCAAGATTTTGAAAGGTCTAATGTGTATAGTAAGTGAGGGAACAGTGTACAGATTGACAGATGATTAGTATAACCTATCGTTACGAAAATTACAGCCCAAGGTGATACATGTTCGCAAATGTCAATGGAAAGTATACAGTCCGTACACCTGTCACTTCAGGAAATGAAAAAAAATCCGTGACCAACCTGCTGTATCGCCCGCGATTAGGTAGATGTAAGTGATACCGCTCGAGAAATTAAAAGCTTATTTTCTATTGTTTAGAAACAGTAGAGTGCGTACACAGTCAACAGTCTAAAAATGCATGCCCCTCCTTAGTGTTCACCTCTACATGCAAAGTAGCGTGTAGACGTAAACATGCAAGCTCTTTAACATCATTAGTTTACAACAAGCAAGCGTTACAATTAATTATGGAGGGCGACCTTTTTTAGACTGATACACATGATGTAGACCTAATAATGTGTGTGCGAAATTGTATAAAGTGCTTTTAATATTCTCGTTTTCTGGCCAGATAATATTACAAACACTTCGGATTCAAATTAGCCGAAGTAAGGAAAATATGTTCATGTGGGGATTTTCGGATGGCGCCGATCTGTCATGTATAAGCGGTGAAATCCAATCCATGACACACCTGATGTCGCGCCTTGCATGCCCCAATACTTGCACGCAGGAGCTTTTAACACCTCAGATCGGGAAATTAATGTTCCCTCAATTCTGGGGTTCGAAAATATAAGACCTAACCACATGGCCAAATATACCATCAAAAGGCCCGCAACGCATCTGCGAGCTTTCTGCTTGTGGAGTTGTCCATGGGTGTCTTGTTAGTATTGCGTCAAGGGCGTCAAATATGCATATTGCTATCGAAGCTTATCCCTAGACACCCAAACCTATTAGCAATTAAGAAAAGTTTGCTCAATTTAGGAAAATATTGATCTTCCTCCCGGTAGAACTAAAACCAATTTGCTACAATCATTAACTGCAGCAGCAGCCGTTATCTTGTAAATATATATAATATATTTATATATAAATTAAATATTATTGGTCATTGAACTTTTGAACTTTGAACCTTTATAAAAACTAGCTGTATCTCACGACTTCATCCGCGTAAACCTTACGAAAGCCTTTACATCTCTTTAATCTGGCCCTATCGAAAAATCTGTTCTTAGCGGGTATAATATACTAATTAACCACGACCTCGCAGCAAATTTTTATCTTACGTCGCACGGTATGTAACAATGACGTTGTTATATTATTTGACAATTAGTATACAAACGGTCGTCATAACCACGCTTTGATCTTATAGTAGAATGTATGCTGGTGTGTATAAATCGTTTGGCATTGGTGTGCGCGAGGTTTTATTTTAATATTTTAATGTATTAATAAGGGATATTTTATAAAAATATTAGCATACGCATACCATCCTCTTTATAAACTATGATTGCGTCACATTTAATATCCCCCTCGCGCAATTTTCGTAATCAAAATGCTACCGAAAATTTTTGGTTTACGTATATACATGTATAGAGATTGCACAACTTATTTCAGAACGCACAAGTTGTATTTAGTATTATTGTGTATGTGTATAGAGTGTGACGAAATATACGATTTTTAACCCCCTTCCCCCTCCATGTTACAGATTATCACCTTTTCTATATCCCTCCCCCTTGGTGGGACGGCACATATTTCTAATTTTTTTGCATATATTTAAAAAAAAAGAAAACAGCAGTTTCAAATTAGTTTTTCCATTTTTTTGTTTTGACATGTATCGTCAAAGAAGCCTTTGACCCCACTCCCTGCCCGTCGTCACACAGTGTCACATGTTGGTGACCCCCTCCCCCTCTCTTAATGTGTGACGTAATTTGTGGATACACCTTTATAAAGAGTGCGTAACATTGTAACTTAGTATTACTCAATATATTTCTGTATGGGGTTCCGTAGTAATACAAGGAACCCTTCTCAACACGTTGCTGACAACGAAACGGTCATCTCTGGTTGAAGTGCATCGATGTCGGCCTTGACCCGGCCTCCGAGTGTAGGAACCGGTCTCCCGAAAGCGTCTAATGGCATCCCGTACAGTGCTCCGAGGTACACCGAGTGTACGAGCAATGCGACGTTGGCTATAGCCAGCATCAGCTAGAGCAAGTGCCCTAGCTACATCAGTTGCGTGGAGTGGCATTTTTTTACAACTACACACAACAACAAACTCAATTTAAACAGTAATCACCCACTATGACAGAAAAGAAGAGGAAATGTTTACTCGGCAACACAAGGCAACAATTTCTAATAAACGACTAAATTCAGAAAACGCTTCGGTGACACAATTTTAAGAAAAGAAATAAGGGTATGAGAGCATAATTCATTGAAGAAGTACCCACTTGATAAAAAAATAAAACAATGGATTAGTCATAGTTAACGTAAACAAACAGGATGACGAAAAATATAGGTGGGTGGTTAATTTTGCCTGTGAGTGTATTTACACAACTTGCATACGTTTGACTATAAGAATGTGCTTTGACAAGTGGTCATGACGACTGTATGTAAATTAGTAGTCGAATAAAACAATTCGTTTCGTTTTCGTTGTTACAAAGAATTTGTTTTTTTTTATATTTATAGTTTTAAACGCACGCACACACACCCACATACACACACACATAAACGCTCGCACACACGTGTATATCATTTTACATTTATATTGAAATGTATATGTAGGAATGTTAAATTGAATGGTTATATCTATTAGTAGCTAATGAGATAAACTTCTGATTTATATCAGTAATAATTGTGTTCGTGTCGGTATCCCGCTCGGGGTAATTAGATCGAGAGCGAGTTGAATAATTAATTAGTGGCCAGCTTTAAGATGAAGTGGATCCTGTCGCCATCGTTACTGATACAGTATCAATATTTGTAGAAATATAACTGAATAAAGGTGAAGAATAATATAATAAACCGTCTTAAAACATCCACGCGAAAACATCAGTGGAATGAAAGAATCACTCCGATAATAATTATTAACAACTATTCATATTGACATGCATAAGAAGGTAAACTACTTAGTGGACTACTAACTAAAAACGACTCCCACAATATCCCAATTCGGTGACACAACCCCCCCCCCCCTCCCTTAACGTGTGACGTAATTTATGGATGACCCCTTAAAAGCATTGGCTAAGCTTTAAACTCACTTTTCTGAATAACGTCTCTAGAGATATGCTATTGTGATCCAATACATCTTGCAGTATGCTGAGGTCCTTTTTTTGTTCTGGACTAGCAGTGTTTGCGGAATGTATTAGCGGTGCATACTTAAGGGTCTTGAAAACGAAATCTGCAGTGACATTATCAGGTAAGGACCTAATAAAATAAGAATATTGCGTCAAAACCAAACCCACGCTAGCATATATACTTTAAACAGTCTATACAATATTATGAAAACTCAGTATAAAATGTATGATGACCATTTACAAGACAAGTCATTCCCCAGTGTGCTCGGAAATAGAGGTTTTCTGTGAGAATTAGTTAAATGTGAGGATGTTTTCAAAAATACATACAATTCGTAATCGAATCATCTAAAAAGATAGTACAGAATATCTACTTTATCATGAAATCTAACAAAAAATAGTTTCGTGTATCGCATTCATAGAAAACTACTAACAAGTTATCAGCAAAATTGCGGGCAGCTCTCTTAGATATAATGTTCAAATCACATATTGTTACCGCTGGGAATGGGACGTCCCAAATAACGCCTTGATTGGTTTCTATTACCTGCGAAAAAATGTTTATATAATTGACGGAATTCAAATAAAAGCACTCTTGATTTACAGATTCATGTATCACAATTGGCTAAAACTTAACGTATGAACTTATCATAATATGCTTAAAATTGAATGGCTACCTACCGTGAGGACAGGATTCCGAGCATACCATCTGTACGCTGTGACCACAGAATAAGCAGAACATATAAAACTGATGCCAACTGCGATCGCCCACACGCTCCTGATAAAAATAACATATTTTATCCATTAAAAAGTAGATTCTTACAACCAGGCACAAAAGTAAGCAAAATTCAAAGAATAATAAATATATACAGGACTATATGACACACGGACATCTGTTCCTAAGGTAGACAACTTAATGCCTGTGTTATAGTAAAACGAAGAAGAATGACATTTTATTTCGCCCTTGCACGGTTGAACTATCGCGTCTTTCGCCCCAATACAACAATTTTAATTGGACCGAATGCGCGAAAGTTCTTAGAGCGAGCTTATATTTTACACTAGCGTTGGCACACGGCGGGCCGCAACAAGCGATTTCACGGGGCGAGCGCATCCTTTAGGCACGGCTGTCTCGCCGCCATCTTGCGCCGCGACAGATTTGTTGCGTCACACGCCAACAATATGGTGGATCGTGTTACACTGCCCTAAATCTCTTTGTTCTTTGATTCGCGTGTACGAGCTGTCTAGTGAATGGCCCCTCGCTGCACATTATTGGGATTATTCGCTGCTCTTGTGTTTATAAATGATAGACTTGTCTCAATAGCAATTTATGCAACCTAACTATCACGTGTTAAACGTCTTGCACAACGCGAAATAAATCCTGCTAAGCCATCCCCGTATATTCGCTTTTAGTCTCATTGTATTTACGCATATACGAGTTGTATAAAGAGAAATTTAATTCTTCTTCTATTTTAAGGAATACTAGTCAAAGTAGATATCATCTGTTAAGCTATTTTGGCACTAAGTACATACACGGTTCGATTCCCGCCTCGAGTCTGGGTGTATTGTCTATATGTATCTCTCCTCCAATAATCATTTTTTTTATTATTGCCCATGGGACATTTAAAAAATCACCTAGAGAAATTTCTTCATAAACCTAATTACGTAAAGAATACTCCTCTACATTTTCCGCTTACCTATTTTCCTCTAGAAGTAAATAAATGAACGGTAAATAATAAATTACTACGAATTCTATAACGTCTCGCGTTCCAACCGAAGGGGTCACCATCCATTACGCGCGTATCCTCTCCTAAATGTTACATTCGCATGTCCATTTAATAAATGGACTCGGTACAGCTTATCCGGGGCCGATAGCATCGCTTGTATGAACACCGCGGACGACCTTTAAACACCATCGCCATCCAATGTTCCCGGGACCCAACGCCGCAGCCTTTGTAGTCCGTCTGCCTGTCAAGATCCTTTTTCTCAAGAACGCATAGAGCTACAAAGTTGACATTAATATCAAATGACTCGAGGTAGGAATTGAACCCACGACCCCCGGAGCAGAAGGCAGGGTCACTGCCCACTGCGCCAACGGGCCAGCCAGCCAGCTGGTAATCGCGTCGTCGACCGCGAGGAGCGGATGTCTACTAACTATAAAGATAAATTTCACATTTGTACGTCACGTAGTCTTCGAGATTTTGTGATAGGTGAACTTTCGCTTTTATGTTCATAGATTTCTAGATTTTTTGATAAAAATCTATGTTTAAGTTCAATTCTTAGCGTAGAAATCTTGCAGAGTCCGTAAAATATGCAATTTTACACTTCGGATAAGTTTTCCTTGAAAGCTGCGTTCTATCGAGCTTTGACACCCGAACCCGAAGAATTCCACCGGTTCCATATAAGTTTGGAAAGCTTTTTATCTGGAAATCATAAATCCACATCTGGGCTTGCTTCCAAAGAATTTCTAGCATTGGATTCGATTTAATATCTGGGACTGAATCTTTTATTTTTTCTTTAATGTGCCGTCTCGGTTTGCCAGACGCATTTCAATTTTTTTTGTACAAATCATAAACAAAAATGGACGCCGATTTTGTATAGGAGACTGGTTTGAAAGCTGTGACGCTGATTTAACACTGACAATTTTATGATATTTTCTTTAAAGTCTAGACAGAATGAAAATAGTCTTCTTCCAAGCGTAATCCGGCGAAAAGATGAATGTAGCGGACGAGTGGGGTGTAAATCCATAGGTCGCTATTTCAGATCCGGCTCGAAGGACCAATGTCCGGCTCAAAAGACGAGGGTATGGTTGGATAGTGGTAGATGGACTAATTTTTTATTTTTAGTAGAATTGGCTAAGATTTGAAAATGCTGAATGCGTACAGTAGTATATGTAACTAGCGATCCCGGCTGACAGAGAACTGCCCGAACGTTGGGTTACTTCTTCTTCTTCCTAGCGTTATCTCGATCTAATATCAGGTTTTGCTTATATTGCAGAGGATTATGGATGTGGGGCGAGTTGAGATGAGCGACTGCTGAAGTACGTCATCCCCAGGACACCCACAATCTCTAAAATCTAATGACCACTATCACTTAATAACATTAAACGTGATCCACCGTTTGGGGAAAGATTTAATTACTGTACAGAAATTTACAATCAGGACTTTCGCCCTGTTAAGTGCCGAAGTGATTATCCAGTAGTTAGGAAGGATAGATTTATCAAGAAGACACGCGTGTTTGATTCTCAGGAAATGCTCAAAAGATAAAAATTATTTTACTGTGGAAAGGCACACTAAGGTGGAAAGTTTAGGCGAGGAATGAAAGGTGGGAGCGAAGATCGATATGCTCAACCACCGCAAAGGAAGATCTTCGTGTCCGGGTATAGTTAGAGTATAGTATAGTTGGAGTTGCCCGGGGGGGCCG
Organism: Charaxes varanes; assembly: GCA_024363005.1. Classification (NCBI taxonomy): domain Eukaryota; kingdom Metazoa; phylum Arthropoda; class Insecta; order Lepidoptera; family Nymphalidae; genus Charaxes; species Charaxes varanes. The sequence goes on along the minus strand of JANCMC010004801.1, from coordinate 2,063,775 downwards.
CGCCTCGCCGAAAATTGTTCGTCAGAAGGTCTATATATAGTAATCGTAAGTAGAAACTTCGCTAGCGTGAGTTGGTTTGTATGGAGATTATCAGTGTTTGTACTGCGGTCGTCGTCATCCGTACAGCGCCATCTAGTTTTCCTTTGTTGTCACCTTTTCCACTCAAGATCATTACCATCTCGTTATGTAGCGGATGCTACATTACCAATATCAATTTAAGTACTTGATACTATGACTCAGTGCTACATCCTTTAAAATATAAGTGGACATCCAAGGTCCACTTAAATTGCAAAGTACCAGAATCCGCTTAAACTATCTCTCTCTTACTTATTATAAAACGGCTTTTATAGTCACGCGTATGTTATATCGGCATTGCCCGACTAGTTTCGAACCCGTCTAGGTCCCTCTTCACGAGCTTGCTATCTCTCTCTTTCTAGCATTAACCTGGTATAGGAAGATTGGGATAACACTGTGGCAGGGTAGAAGAAGAGTTTAAGTAGTTAAGAACTTAGCACAAATATATACCTATGGTTCTAACTAAGAATGAATGAATGAATGAATAAAAACTTTATTCAAAAAAAGTTGCACAACTAAAAAAAATTAAATATTTTAACCAGAGCTTATACTAAAATAATAACTAAGGGCTTTGCACGAACTGTTCGAACCGAAGTAAATCGACGAGTAGACTTTACTTGGGATGAAAATGTTCGTGCTATTCCCACAGCGGACCCTTCTTAGATATAATGTTTGTGTGGGTAAATAAAAGTTTTTATGTGTGCGTAAATAATTTTTTAGGGACGGGCGGGGGTGGTCTTGGTACTTCACTTTGGTTTCAAGCTCTCTTCTCGGTGGAAGGTAGTGTAGGTAGAAGCCGCTCTTTCTCACGTACAGGTTTGCCGCTTCTTGATTCATCATCATTTATCATCATCCGCTGCGTGCAGAAGAAGATGCCCAACCACGGAAGCGTTTCACATGCGATGTCGCAAACTCCCGTCACGAATGAATGCGTCTACTAGACCGATGACGCGATCGACGCATTTGGTCGCTTCGTGAAGAAAGCGATTGCCGCGAGCGAACACGCTGTAGTGGAATACAACGATAGAGTGGCCGTCTGCCGCCGTGACGCCAATCTCATCACGTAAATGCCTGCCCCGAAGGAGCCCGAAAAATAAACTAGGGCTGTATAAGAAAAGTGTAATCGAAGATGACAATAAAATAAAATAACAATGGTAACACTAATCGGGACCCATTGTTTTATGTGCCTTCCGAAACACAGAGGAGGTCGGATATTTGAAAGCCAGTGTTAGAATGGGACACCCATCTATCACCCAGTTGCAGCAAGAGCTAGCTAACCTAGCGATGGATTTAAATGCCGACCACTGATTTGGCCACGATCTCCTCGATCGAGTATCTTGTTTTATATACAGCTATATATTATACTAGCTGTTCCCGTGGAGTACCCGTGCAGTATACAATGACAATAAAGAAAAAGTCGGTACCAAGTTCCAGAATTCTGGGCCGCTACTGCATAACATTCAATTTTCTTACGCAGCGCACGCAGCCGAAGCTTTCAAATAGGAAAAAGCACCCTCGATTTTGAAACATTCTTCATTGGTACTCCGCTCCTATTGGTGGCGTGATTATATATAGCCTATAGCCTTCCTCGATAAATGACCTATATAACACTGAAATAATTTTTTAAATCGAATCTGTACTTCCTGAGATTAGCGCAATCAAACAAACAAACTCTTCAGCTTTATATATTAGTATAGATAGTATCTTAATTGTCGAATATAACAATAACATGTACAAAGGATTTGTGGCTGATTTGCGGCAGCCGGCGATGTCCACTCAATATTAATATCACAAACAGTTAATTCGGTATGCTTCATTTTAATGATCATGTAGAGTGGCCGGGGACTTTGTGTAGCTGCGCAAACTTTTGTAGTACTTTGTAGTTTTCAAGGACAAAAATGTACAAACACTTTGAGCTATGTTGGCTCCGGCATAACTCTGGTTTTCAATACCTCTGCCCCATCTCTCCTCCATGTTTTAGAAGGCACGTATAACGTGTGCCCGATTAATTACACTGAGTGATATAACTCGTTAGATTGTAGAGACTGTGGAGGTTCCAGGGATGACATCAGACGGCAGTGGGTGTTCTTAGCTCGCCCCACAGCCAAATCCTTGGCAATTTAAGAGGACTCTGGTACTAGACCGGGATAACACTAAGCAGAAGAAGAAAATATGACAATGTTGTGGTCATTACGTGAATATGGAACAGTAAAAGGTATAAATGGCAATAGAAAGGAAGTAGAATTTTACCCTTAATGTAACAGTAGCTTTATGTATCCAACGGATTTTCTATTCTGGTCAGGGTTATACAAGGTTTATAGTGATTGTTACCCGATATCTTCATCGAGTGACCTACTAACCACGATATAGAACTCTAAATCGCTACACGATTTAAGTCTCTTTGGTGGTTTAGTAAAAATTTTCAAGATATTTTACATCTAGTAACTGTTTTTGGTGGAAACTATTTAGAGGCCGTTCAAGTATAACGTAACGCAAATTCGTCTTTCATACTAAGCAAGTCATAACATGACAACATAAAGAATGTGATTTTATTTTTTCCTACAACGTATGTGTATGTAAACGCATGTATTGCCTACACCTAATCAATCCCTCTTCACCTCAGAGTCCCACAGAGTATCTATGACTGAAATGTCACTGTCACAGCAGTAACTAATAAGTATGATGCCAGAGCCTGACATAGCTTCACTTGAATGAAGATTTCAATGATCATAGTGTGATGGGGGACTTTGTGTAACTGTACAAAGTTTTGTAGTACTTTGTCGACTTCAAGGTCTATAATGTACAAAGACTTTGAGCTATGTCTGACTCGGGTATAAGACTCAACAACTATAAGACAAAGATATCGAGTACTAACTAGACTAGTAGTGGATATGTTTGTGTTTATGTTTTATCTTCTATAACATAAATGTATTATAGATATCTCCTTGAATCGCCCCGTTTATTGGTTAAAACCGCATTAAAATCAGTTGAGTAGTTTAGAAGATCTGCGCGTACAACGCTAGGAGGGGAGCGACCTAATTTTATACTATATCATGATAAAAAGAAAACAGCAGTTTAAATTTTTTATAAATATTTTTAATTTTGACATGTGACGACACACAGCTCTTGACCCTTGGCCCCTTATCACACAATGTCGCAATTTGGTGGTACCGTACCCCCCTTTCACGTGTGACATAATTTACGGATGACTCCTAACTATAAACCCGAATGCCTTTGCTGGAATGGATTGGATTGGGATAGCTCATGACAGAAGCGAGTCTAAGAAGGGTTAGGCCTTTACCTAGTAGTGGGATATTGCAAATAAAAAATAATAGCCCATGACTTACTCGCCCATACTTTTTTAGGGGGTTTAGGGTTCCGTAGTCCTGCGAGGAACCCTTGTAGTTTCGCTCTGTTCGTTCGTCTTCTGTATGAGCGTGTCTTGACACGCTCTTGAGCACATTTTTTTTGGTTTTAGACTATAAGTCCTACGGACGCAGAAGCTCGCGGCAGTTGGCTAAACATAGCGGCCTCCAGCGTGGGTCTGGCTGCGGGCGCCGCCACCACACTGTTGTCCAAATCGGCCGCAGCCGGCACCAATTTGACCAAAGTAAGTAAAATATCAAAAAGTAGCTGTTTTCCGTCCTTCCTTAATCTGGGCCTGTCGAAAATACCGTCTTTGGACGTTGCGCGGTTTTCGAGATTTCTTATTAGGTGACCTTTCGCATTTATATAATACATACATACATACTTTATTGCCACCATAAATGTTACAAAGTAAATGACTAGAAATTAAAATTAACATATCATGTCTTGTTCTGACAAGAAAAGTTTCTAAACTATATGCAAAATTTAGATAAAGTTTCTTGGAAAGGAAAATCTTAATACGTGAGCGAAAAGTTTTCGGTACCGGGAGTATGAAATTTGGCACAATTATAGTTTATATAGAGTACGGAGTGTGCGAATGCTATTTTTTTTTACAAAACATGCATTATTAAAATAAAAGCTCACGCACACCAATGCTAAACGATTTATACACACATATATACATTTTACTATAAGATTGTGTCAAAGCGTAGTCATGACGACCGTATGTATTTGAAACGTCGAATATAACAATGCCGTTATACGAAGAATTGAAATTTTGTATATTTTAATTTAAGCTTAGTAGAAGGGGAAGCGAGAATATTAGACTTATCTAAAAAGGCAATAGCTAATTTTATTTTAAAAAATCCTTAATAACATTATAAACGTGAAAGTAACTCTATATCTGTTACGCTTTCACGCCTAACCGCTGAAGGAATTTAGATGAATTGATGACCTTGGAGAAGGGCATAGGCAACGGCATTCTGCCGCAAATATGAAATTTGAAACAATAGGGGAAGCCGCGATGCTAAATTTGTAGTCACTAAAGCGTTTTAGGGATCTATTGGATTACGTAGATTAGGTGCAAAAACGATAAAAAAAGGTTATGTTGTCGTGATGATTTTAACTACATTGCCTACTAAAAATAAACTAAAATTTGTTTATACATCATATTACATACGTAAGTGTTTTATTTCAGACTGGGCAAGCGCTGGCGATATCGGTCGAAGTCTTGCGCCACGCCAACTTGGTTACCGGCGGTGTTGGGGTAATCAACAGCTTGGTGCATATCATACTTAAAGTAAGTAATGTTTATTTTTGGGTTACGCACCTCCAATGGACAAAAGGGAACCCTTATGGGAAATGTCCGGGGGTCCACTGTATATTTTCACTGTCATGTTTCTTTTTCAGTACCACAAGCATGGCGAAGCCCCGACCAAGTTGGAGCTATTCCAGTTCACGTCCGCCACGCTATTCTTCTGTCACGCGGTGGTCTCCAACCGCACTGCCCAAAATATCATAGAGGACGCACAGGCCAAAGCTATCAACGAGTACCGAACCACACTGAGGAGCAATAGGCACCGGTCAGTGTTCTGAAATTTTTGTATCTTCATCTATGTATTAATATGCGAAGCGAAAACGTTTGGTACCATTTTACGAAACTTGCGCTTACAGAGGAGTATGACATCTTTGTGAAAACATAAGAAATTGACAGATTTTAATTTATATACTAAATTATAAAAATCAAATTGTAACTTTTTATTTTCATACCATTTTGACAATCTAGATTATTTTTTGAATTTGATATTTAAAAATGGGCCTTTCATATTACAGGAAAATCTTCGACAAAATAAGCGCTGAGTCTAGAAGGATCCAGGGAGCTGTTCAAGGAAACACTGAGGTCATTCGCGGGATCCAGAACATCGCCAATAAAGATCAGTACTTCGCCGACGTCTTGAGGATCAACAAGGATCTCAACCAGCATAAGCTCAGGATCTCCATGACGTCTGATGGTCAAGTCAACCTAAATGCAATGCATAAGTTTAACCCAACCGACCTCTACGGTTTGGGCAAGGAAGGTAGGAGTCAGTTGTTTTCATCCTTAGGCCCAGCGTCAGTTAATACACCCAATGTATCAACCCGGGTAACCCCTTCCACTACGGCTGTAACCACTTATATGGAGGGGGAAGATGACTCGAGCTTCCTAGTAGGCATTCACCCTGGGGAGATAATCAGAATTGGAACTCTACTAGTGAGAGTCAGTGCGTCAGGTTCTGAAAATATTGCCTTACTTCTGGAGAATCTGAGCCAAGACATTTATGCCAATTTGATGACTGTAGTGTTTAACATTATATCCAAATTGGTCCCCGATGAAATAGCACGACTCAGGCTTTTGAGTCCCGACGAGGACCTGATAGTCCAAGTGGTCAAATTCGTCTTCAACTACCTAAAACACCAGAGACCCCTGGGCGATCCGTGCCGGAACACTGATAACGGCATCATTATAATTCTTAAGGAGTTCTTCCAGAATGGCGTAGTTCGCCAGGAAACCATTCTGGAATTAAAGAACAGACTCTTGCGGTGGGCGGACGCCGAAATGGATAAGCGGAGACTGGAGTTTCCGAATAAGAAACGCGTCATATGCCCGCAGTGCGAGGGTGTCCGATTTGCTTAGTTAGACCATTGGAATATACGCACTATAGGCTTGTATTGCATCCTTTATTGTATTATTTGAAAAACGCAACGTTTGCCCGCAGTGTGTGGGTGTATGATTCACTTAGACTATAAAACGAAACTCATCCGGAGTGCTGGGTTATCATATTTGCTGAATCGCTTAAAACTAATCAATTAGTACTTGAAGTAATTAATAATAATATTTCTCAATACCCCAAGTAACCATATAAAAAGATATCAATTTCTTCTATATGTTACTTAATTTTTTAAATATTCCTATGCGAATAAATTTCATTTTTATTTTATTGCAAGCCAAAAACTAAACAATCAAGAAAAGCTGTAACAAATATTGACTATATTTAAAAATTTCAAGTATTGAAATTTACTTTAAATAATATGATATATTTATAAACTGGCATGAACTATTATACTGTAATCCCCCTATAACACGGTATACGTTTTTCGCCTTATAGGAAAACGGGTTGAGGAGTATTCTCGTACAACGCGCTTTTACGACCCTGTATAACGTGTTATGTATAAATGATTCCCCTTAAACTTGTTAAAGGGGGTTTATATGGAATATTTAGGTAAAACCGTGTTGTGAAATACATATGCGTGTTTTATTAAAATGAAACTAAGAATATTTTCGATAAAAAACTGCAGTAACTAAAACAGAATTTCATAGAAAAAATTGAGAAACTAATACGAACTGTACAAATCATTATAAATTTCACAATATAGAAATATAACTTGGGGAATCCCCGCGTTATCTGTGGGGAATACCCTTGTAATACGAAGTATTGAAATCTCTTAATATGAAAATGCGTTATGAGTATTTTATGAGGAAGATTACTGTTTGTTGTGACAATATTTCATCACAGTTGCATGAGTTATGGTCACGGCGATATACAAAAACAAAATATCGTGATATGTACCCATTTATAAATAAATATAAGTATGACATAGTGTCACAAGAACATAAGTTCAAAATGTTTAATTTATTTAATCATATATATATGCACTTTAACATAGATAAATATGAATGAAATAGTTGATTAAAAGAACTAATATTAAAATGAGAAAAGTATATTGGCACCAAATATTAGATTAATGATCGCAATTCGGTCTTTAAAAAGTTATTGAGAATTTTTTTTTAATAATCGTGCTTATTGATTTTATAAATTGAAATCTCTATAGTTCAACGGTAGGGCAGAATGAAGCACTAAGGTGTTGGGTTCAAATCCAACTAAACTACTGAATTATCTTCGTTCATACATCTATTAAAAGTTTTAAAAAAGTCAAAAGGGGTAATTCAAGTATTATATAAGCATATTTATTAAAGCTAGTTACCATCTCCCCCCTCTCCATCCCCTATTTTAGCAATTGTGAGCAAAATTTACTTTACCTTATATGTGACACACACCTTCTTGTCACACGTTGTCACATTTTCGGAACCCATTTATGAACTTCGGTTGCACGCACGAAAAAGTGTCACGTTTATTGCTAATTTTGGCTTTTTTGTAAATACTTATGAAAGATTAATATTAAAAAACTTTTTTAAACTTTTTATTGTTACAATATTATTTTAAAAGGCATCAAATGTATAGTATAAAGATTCTATTAGCCTAAAAAATATACGATTCCTGAAGCTAAAGTACCAAATTATTTTATGAAGCATATCATTATGTGATATATAAATTTTCTCTATTTAATGGATATATTTATAAAACGATGTATACAGCAAGTTTTTCTTATTGTTATTAATTTTAACGAATGAAATATTTTAAATTTATACTATTAGTATTGGGCATTGCAAGATATATTTGTATAATAATAATTATTACTTTTATGCGTTATTTTAATAGCCTCGATAGCTCGGTGCTAAAGGTGAACCAGACCTCTGTTAGGACTAGGTTCTATCCCAGACCATTTAGTTTGTTGTGGGGGTATGAAGAAGGAGCAGACTGCGGCCCCATGATGTAGCCCTGACATTCTGGGTTGGGGTAACGATCATCGTGATGGGCGCCGAAACTGTGACCTGATAACAATACGTAAATACGTTAATATTACATTGAAATCGTTTGTATCTTCGCTTTTCCGCTGAATACTCATCTGTCCCAATTACTTCCCAAACTTTAAAGCTTAGATAAAGGGGATACAATACTACAGAATGCGGCACCTCATCTCAAATCTATACACCACAGATTGGAGAATCGTTCAAAAACCTTGAATGATCTTAACAATAATTAATATTCGTCATGCTATCGTTAATATCGAAACGGAAATGCTTGTAAAAGTGGACCCAAACTCTAGTTTTAGATTCTCTCAGTGTATTGAGCAGAACGCTGGCCACCTTTAAGATGTGATTATTAAGAAGTTTCATGAAATAATCAATAAAAGAAATTACTTTAAACGAGTCGCTATATATTTAAATAAAAAACTCAATGATATCTCCAACACATCTATTATTATTGTTTAAAAAACGGCGTTCCCGTGCCGAACCCTTGAACCCTTAAACTTACTTAATTTAGAATTCCTTCTTTTTATCTTGTTAAGGATGAAATTATATTATATACGATACCCAATTCATGTGCCAAAGTGAGGTACGCAACTCTCTCCGGAACCCGCTCATTATGTTCAGAAGTAGCGTGTGCTACAGCGAGGGTGTTGAATGACTTCCCATATGCCCGTCTGTCGCACAAGCCCCCGGCCGCACCGCCCATGCCTCCGCCAAGTGACGTAAAGCTAAGAGAAATTGAAGCTAGCATAAACGAATTTGTGTCATTGTGTGGCGAAGTTACAATGCAAAAGCCAACCATATCTCCACCAATAGTCAAAAGACTAAACTCGATCCATTTTAGTGAACTTACACCAAAGAGGATAATACATCCTCTTAATTTATGTCGAAATATTTTGATAAAAAGTTTGGAGCAAGTAGAAATGTTACTGAGCAAATGTCATATAACATCATGAATCGAAAACAGATGGCGTGTACATATAGGTCTCTACGTAACGTGCGAGTACTAAAAGATTTTAGGGTCGTTTTTTTTTGCGTCCCACTATCGTGATCGCAGCGATCAATCTTACAACCGCAGTGTTTCCCATACCACTTGCTTTCGAGTGTGACAATTGCAATCACAATAGAATAAAACGCTCGCAACAATCATCTCTCAGGATGGGTGGGAAGTCTTAGTTATGACACCTATATAGTGAAGGTTTTCCTCCTATATAGTGCCTGGCAGCCACGTTACGGTTTACTGCAGAGGCCAAACTGTACAGTTAGACCGGAAAGTGTGTGGGGTAGGGCCTGAGCGGGCGATTGGTGCAAAATTGAATATTAATTTTTAATTACTTTGTTTAACGTACAGCGGCACGTCTCTATAAACTTTCACGGTGTGCCGTTGGAATGCGCGGTCACATTATCACAATAATCCGATCCGGACAATAAAAGAAAAGCAAGTAGAAAAAGATTAGATTGTGTGCAGGGTGTCCACTGACCTGATGCAGTAGCGTGTCGTACGCGTACCGGTCCGTGATGTACAGCACCAGCAGCCGCCCCTCCAGCGCGTCCAGCCGTTTGCCCAAAACCACTATACGAACCTCGAATGGTACCAGCAGCATCTCCCTGCGAACATATGGGTATTGACTAACTGCAGGGTAGGAACGTAACAATATTTTTATTTTAGGGGACAGTAACGACTATTTCTATGCGTATTGCACTACCACTACTCTCATCCAATATATCAATACTCGCAGTTGCGTTGCTGGTCTTGGAGAAATTAATATACTCCTTCGATATCTCTGAACCGATACGGTTCAGAGATATAGAAGATGACAACTGACTCAGACTGAGATTTGAAAATCACGGTTGTCGATTTTTGTACATCGCGATGGTTTGAACATATTAGTTACCTGTACAATTCCGTGGCTAGTTTAGTCGCATCGCCAACGCTCTGGCAATTCATTAGCCAAAATCTGAAACAAATGTTTTTCATCAGTTTAAAAAGACTTAGGTGGCATAACTCTGATTCTAAATACAGATTGGAGGTGACCTAAATTTAAAAAATAATAATTTAAACCATAAGTAGATAATCTAGGTATATATCACATCAAACTTAAAAAAAACGTGGACTGGGTTCTACGCGCCCATTTAATTTTCAAATTCTGGAAATTTTTCTACTTTTTTTCATATTTTTGAAATTCTATTTGAGGGCACTGAGTGCCCCCGGGTGCCTCCTCAAGTAATCCCTGGTTGCAAGTAATTAATAGACCTGAATTCCGCGACGGTAGAAGGGCGGACTAAAATCTTATCAAAATTGTTAGTAACAGCTCGGATTCAACTAAATAAATGAACGGTAGATCAAATGGATTTTCAAGAGTTGGGACTCTGTTAAGATATTTTCGCACATTACATCTGACAAAAGCCATCGCTCGTATCAGTTCTACCATTTTTTGTACATAACATCGTTGCATTTACGCGTTCTCTAATCCAATCGATCAAGAATATCCAACATACCAGAAAGATGATATCGCATGGGAAAATGACTCCTAAGCGGACGCTGCACTGATGACTTTGCTGTAACCGATGACATAATTCAATGATATAACATAGAGGAAGATTCTAACGATTCTGTATTGCATCGATTGAGAGGCATTTTTTGAGATGATTAATCTCCATTATATGACTATCCATATCGACAGATTCAGTTTACAATTGTTACTGTTATTCAATCTTTTATATTTACCTCTGCTAGCTGTCCTCGTTACTTTATCAGCATAAACTTAGGTAAGAAAAATTGATTCAATTTGAGCGTGATAATGCCTAGAGCCTTCCTCGATAAATGGGCTATCTAACATTTTATTTATTTGTTTATTAAGGTACACCAACAGTACAAATATTAAACTTTTACAAAGATACACTTAGATAAAGTACAATTCTGGTATATGCACCAATTATGGATGCACACAACATTGCCAGAGGATATCTCTATTCATAATTTACATAAATATTCATACATAGATAAACAAAAAGGTAGAAGAGAAAAGCTACAAATAGATGCAACAATTTGAAAGTATTTTTCAAATTGGACCAGTAGCTCCCGAGATTTTTTATGTTAGAAAAGGGCAAACGAGCAAGCAGCAGGCGCCCATGGACATCTGCACGACCAGAAGGCCAGCAGATGCGCTGCCGGCCCTTAATGACGAGTTTAGGCCACCGGATATGCACGCGTCATAATCACACTGATCACAATGTACTTAGATAGTTGTTACCCAGTCAACGGTCGTAACAGAACTCTCCCGCATAATCGATTGTCTCTGTATTTATAATCTTATGAACAACTACCCTCCTCCATGTATACACTACAGACTCCTTAATTTAATATATCCTTAACTATTATTAACAAAAAAAAAAAGTGATTTATTTAAATTAGGTTATAGGTTTTAGTTGTCATATTTATGAGAGCGGTCTGGGTTAATCTGTTTAACTTATCATATTTCACCCTCATATTCATTATAGGTAGTGTTACAAAACACACGTCCGCACTCGGCTAACTGAAATGAAATTCAAGAATATAATGGAAGCTGACTGTCACTGATTGACAACGGTCTCCCGCCTCTTGACTCTCTGCCTCAAAAAATATAAGGAACAGCTATTACTTGGATTATAACTCTTACTATCTATAAGATACGGTCCATTTTCACATAGGCTGTTATTTTTCAGAAATATTTCGAAGGATACTTAAGAAGACTAAGGTTTTCTTTGATGTATTTGATAGGCCTTTGATGTTATTTGAATTTTAAGATATTAACGTTTGATCTACTCCGATCAAATGAGAGTTATGGGATGTCTACTTATGTATACCTAGTGGTACATCAGCAAGTGATCGTATTAGCAATACAAGGTAAACCTGGATCGGTCTGTAGTTTAATTAATATGTCTATATTTCTAGGAAGATTCGTCATTTCTCAAAGGCAGTGCATTTGTTATCCTTCGAGTAGGACACTTTCTACAGTTACAAATAAGGTGAAGCAAGTACACCTTTGCTCTTCCCTTGTTATTTATTTATGAATAAAAAATAATAATTAACTTAACTTAATTAACCTACATCATCGTCGTGCCCACCTTAACCTACAGTGCCGAAACATGGAGACTTATCAATGAGGCTGGATACAAAATAACAGTCGCAGTAATAGCCATAGAGTGGTCCATGCTCGTTATCGGCAAACTCCAAGACCGAATACGCAACACTGAAATCCGACCAAGGTTACGAAAGTCCGGGATATCGGAGAATCAGTGTTGCACCTCAAGTGGAGTCATTAAAGAACAAATTAAATACTTTAAACAGTACAGTATACAGGAGGATGTGAAAACATTTTTGAAAACCTTATTTATGTACAAATAGAAATAAATTTCAAAGGAGCGGGTGATGTTATTGCCTGAAGTCTTAGAAAGAAAAATCAACTCATTATCATATTTAAGTTACGAAAGTATATCAATTAAAAATGAAATTAATGACATTCAGCAACTCGATTAAACAACTAGGCAAACGCCTTGGATCGACTGTGACGTTCCATGATTTACCGAATCATGAAACGCCCCCCAACAGAGACAAACACAAATGAGGATGCAGATAGTTGTTCATTTATTAACTAGAGATTTGATTCCGCTATTTTTGACCAGTATCAAACCTCATAAATTGATTGGGAAATCTTTTTCAAAATTTTGTATGGTTCAATCCGCAATTCATCCATTTTCTTTCTATTCACTTCCCACGTCGAGTCTCCCGAGCGTGCGTAAAGAAGTTTTACTTCGAAAACAACTTATCCTCGAAGTTCGATAGTTGTTATAACAGGGATACTAAAAAATTACCCGACTGAGTTTGTTGCGAGCCCTTCTCAGCGCAGGGCGCGTTGGAACCTTCGTAAACTTAGTTGTTAAATTGTAAATTTTATCACCAAATGATATAAAATAACACTTTTAACGTCGATAGGGTTCCCCTCTGAAGACTGCAAGAAAGCAACCGGCAATGCGCGCCGCACGTTTAAACGAATTAAGAGTAAAAACCCGTTGCAGCGTAAAGGGCCGTTAACAAGGCGCCGCACTCACCGCCGTCGGCGGCCACGTGCAGCGTGAGCGTGAGGTGCGGCCCGCAGGCGCGCGGCGCCGCGGCCGCCAGCTGCGCCAGCGTGGTGGCGGGCGGGATGAAGCCCTCCAGCCCCTCCACGCGCACGCGGATCGTGGACTCGATGGCGTCTGAAACGGCGGCTCGGTCAGCGAAAAGAGCGGCGCCGGGCGCCGGGCGCCGGGGCCGGGGGCTCCGGGACTCACTCTTAAATGTAAATGACTTTTATGAAAACAACTATAGATTGACTGGAAATTTGTTAAATCATGAAGCAATGGACCTTTCACACTTTAGTCCTGGCTTAGGACAGGCAAAAATACCTATTTCACTCATCGCTTATTCACTTATTTGTTTAATAAGAATAGCCAAAAAATAACTGAATTATTAATTTTATTTATTATTGCTGACTGACATACAACTGACCAGTTGTTTTACGCTGAGAAGAGCATTTATGAATTAACTTTTTTGGACAGCAAATTTGCCACAGAACGTACGGCCACACTTTACCTAATTTTAAGGAAATTTGTCTAAAAATTAGGTACCTATTTTTATTACATATTTATAACGAGAATCGAGTACCAAGTACCCTCCTTAAGTGTTCTAAGTGTCTCGCCACTCACTCTGTATACTGTATGCCAAAAAAACACGTAGGTAATGTATTTGACACCTCTAAAGCTTCTAAATATCATTAGACTATGGGTAAACAAGAAACGTTAAAAAAAATTAAACTCACGAACATCTACCTAGCGTTATCCCGGTCTAGTATCAGGATCGCCTTGAATTGCAGAGGATGTGGCAGTGGGGCGTGTTAACAGGACCGACTGCCATCTGATCTTATCCCCGGAACCCCTACAATCTCTACATGACTAATATCACACAGTGACATTAATCGGGACCCATTTTGAAACCCGACCCGTCTTTGAAAAACCGGTAAGGTGCGGTAAGAACTGCTTAACGTAAATAAGAGCGATTGACTCAAATACTGGTCACTGATCATTCTGTATCAGTAAGATAAGATAATACTTTATTGCACACATAAAAACAAAGAAAGTAACACAAACTGATTATTGCAGGCAATTATAGTGCAAAGTCGGTCTTATTGCTAAAAGCAATCTCTAACAGACAACCTCATGAGAAAGAAATAGATGACACGAGAGAGCACAGTACAGTACAGTACTGTAGAGCGTACACAGTACAGTGCAGTACCCTATTTCTTGGTCGCATGACTCAGAGACAACGAAGCAGGCATTTGTTTCCAAAGAGGCGCCTTGCACTTTTTCTCTTTCTAACGTCCGAGTGAAACTAATATTATAAAAAAATATTTTTCAATGTGTACTGTACATAGCATACAAGCTGTAAGCCGTGATTTCATATGCGTATTCAAATAGTATTTAAATGTAAAACCTTATTACAGACTTCACCGTTTTATATATAAGCGTGATTGCATTTCGCTTCCTTCTTTATTCATACTTACGGAGGACAAAATACCAGTCCCTACACTTCCAACAAAATTAACGATTGCTACTCCAACAATAATTACCAGAGATACGACAATCATGCCAGAACTTATAACATCTTATGCTCTTCAAGAGGCTAATCTTATTTATCAAGCATCCACGACCAAACAAAATTGGTATCACGACTACAATAGAACTACAAATTTATTGAACAACACGGTCAGTAGTGATTATGCAGGATGGGGTCCAACAACACCCTTTGATAATGTTAATGATACACATAATCTTATATCCCACACCGATTATAATATAGACATCACAAAACAGCCTCTTTCTTATTATAAACCAGTATTATCTGAGGCACCACCTCCCCCTCAAGCAACAAACAATACCTTTATTTTATCATTTTTACCAACTGTTTTACCTCCTACCCTTTCTACGTTACGTGACCATCTCAAGGAAAGTATACCAGAAACAACAACAATAGCACAAGATTTTATTGAAACTACAACAGAAAAGGTAATTTCAGAAGCTTCTGATTCAACTCAAATTTCCGTATTCAGACCAAAACCTAGTATAATAGACATGTTGGGTTCAATGATGTCAATGCCTATGGTAACCGATCCAGATAGACCAGAAGATAATTTGTACGCACACGCATCAGATAATGTGCATATATATAAGAATCCTCCAACTTCAGATAGTGCTAATTTAGAAATAATGCAAACTATGCAACCACCTCCACCTGTGAAATTTTCACAAGAGAATACATTAAAAAGTGATCTAAACACTGGCGTAAAAGTAAATCCAAATGTTTTAAATAATTTACTGCAGCAAAAACCTGCAGCACCTACGCACGATCCTTATTTACACATGCGGTATACAACACCCATGTTACCTACTACGGCAGAATCTCAAGACATAAGATCTACAACGGAAGCGCAGTCTCTTCCTGCCTATTTAATAATACAAGGACATTCTAAAGTAAAAACTTATGGTTCAAAACCAAAACCAACTGAAATACCCCCTATAATACGACGGATATATTCCACGTTATAGGACAACGCGTTATAGGATTATTCTCATACAACGCGCCTGTGCGGCCCCGAATGTGCATAGTATAATATTATACATATGATACTGTTATATTATATAGTAATATTAATGTATAATAAGATCACCGTGTTAAAAGGGGTATTGCAGTATCTGTAAGAGTAGGCACAGAGTGGGCTCAAAATCATAAAATGATTCTATATGAATCATAATAGAAAATTAATTCTAGACTTTAATGTCACTGGCTTTCGTCCTTTTGTTCGCGGATGAAATGGTAAATTATTAAAAAAAAATGTGTGTAAATTAGATTGGTGGAAGAAATCCAGGCCGTTCCACGGCAAGGTAAATGGACGAGATGGAGGATAATCAGTAACCGGCATTAAATTCGATCGTTAGGTTAAGCAATTTTCACTGCGGCCGAACGATGGGTGACCCACTGTAACATTGGTTTTTCAAATATGTGATCTTCTCTATGTTTCGGAAGGCACGTAAAACAGTGACTCCCGATTTATGTAACCGAGTGATAGTAGTAGTGAGATTTTAGATACTGTAGGGGTCCTGGGGATCACGTCAGACGGCAGTCAGATATCTTACACGCTCCACAGCCACATCTTCTGCTATTTAAGCAGACCCTTGTACTAGACCCCTGTCTATATAGCGTTAACGCTAGGTAAAAGATCGTGAATTCCCATAAAATATTGCTGGATTTTATTATTATCTGCCTGTTTAGGCATAACCTTTAAACGTAAGAAAATGTATTCAAAGCATTTAGCAATTGTAACAGATTACCTTGATTAGTTAGACGGCGTACGAATGCAATGATAATTACTGGCCAGCCCAAATTACATTACCCCGCCGCGCAGTTAACTCTGCTAATGGGATTTGAGAACATCTGAATGTTCCGGTCCTTTACCGACGTTTAAAAATGTTTAGTAAAATCGATAATTTAGTTTTGACTATTTACTCTGATAATGTATAGATGTTATGTCAGAAGGCTTAGTTATTATGACAGACGACCCTCTAAAAGTTACTTTTTAATTTGATTTTTTTAGAATAGAACCATTGAAAATATAAATACTTGTGTAAATTACATTTTAATGGGTAGTATGTTAGATTAATGAACACGAAAATAGTTTATAAAAACGTAGAATATATTCGTTAGGTTTGATCTGTATATAAATAAGTACACGACTGATAATTAATGAGGCTTACATTTATTATCTCATATGACATATCGATATATTCCAAGTAAGAATATTATCAATAGGTCAAAGTCTTTGATTCATATATAATCTTTTATAAGCTCTTTGGAACGTCATATGTATAATATTATTGCGATTTTTTTAGTCTTTATTTAATAAAATTTACGAATTAAAAGCTAAGTTCACAAGGGTTCCTCGCGCCTTGCACTGAGAAGAGCCCGCAACAATCTCAGTCGGTTATTTTTTTTGTTATCACCATTTTCACAGTCGTTCAATCGATATACATATATAAAAGTGACGGGTCAGCCATCGCTAAATCTCGAACACCGCTGGACGAACAAAGATGAAATTTGGCAAGGAAGTAAGTAGTTCATAGTTTTAGTAGACATCTGTTAAGAACGGATTCTTCCATAGAGTCAGATTATGGAAATCTAAGAGCTCTCTCAAACTGACGCAGGCAAAAGGTCGTGGGAAACAGCTAGTAACGGAATAAAACTAACAACTCCGCAGATTCTGCAATTTTTATTAATTTTAAAAATATATTTATTATATATTCAGCTGAAAATCGCATCCGTGTTATTTTACCTTTAACACAAGCGTTTATAGATATTTACACTCTTTTTTCCCTGCAAAATTCTATTACGCACCTAAACCGACACTGAACTCGTGTACGAGAAACTGTCTCACCTGAGAATGTGAGACTCGTCGGCCAATGCCGGAATACCCAATAAAACCAGGGTCTACCTTCCTCGCCACAGTGAGGTGCCATAGCAATACTTCTTACAAGAAGATATTTACATTCTGAGCACCATTACCTAATAACATCTTCTAAATTATTAACTATACGATGAGGGTTGAGGTTAATACCTATCAACAAGCAAAAACAATTTGATCACAACTCTTTATTTCACTTGTTGCCACTTTGAGGTTTATCACAAGACTGACTCCACAAAAACGGATCTCCTTACCGAGAAGACGCGTCCATTTCTCCAACTACCCTCAGAAAAGAACAAAGACGCCTTTGTGTCGTCTATCCTGTTTGAAATTGCGTTTATGAATCGGTATCTATGGGTGGTGGGGCCTTGTGTCTGTCTGTGCAGTATACATTTTTAAGAACTATTGTCAATAAAACAAACACCCGAAGCGTCCCTCCTGACACCACATTAAACGAGGCAGGTGTGTTGAAAAGGTGTTGCGATGTAAGGCGAGCGCGAAGGCCTTTTTGTTTTACTCCGCATCACCTGCTTTTCGTTTCCTTGTTACAAATCATTGTTCGTAAAAACCCCATTCCAATGTCCTTGAGCCCATTAGACAAGGATCGCCATTAAAATATCGAATATCATTGACACAGTTAACAAAGTATCCTTTTTGTGAACAGAAAGTATTGTATGATCAGCCAAAATGGTTGGATAGTTAGCAACAACAAAGCAAGTATTTCTCAATAAATCTTAGATGAGAGAAAAAGTCTTTAGATGAGAGGTAAAAAAAATTGATTCCTCGTGTACCTACCAACTCGACAAAACATACTTTATGTTATTAATAACTATTTGAATTTTCGCCACTATAAGTCGTACTTATTTATTATTATTTCAATAAGAGCAGTCAGATCTTCTAGCCATGACATCCTGTCCCATATTCTTTCAATTCATTTATAAATTCAGTCACTGCAATTAAAGAAGGTAAATTGTTTTGACCGACAGTTTGATACATATCGGACCACCGACGGATTCACCGTTGAACCGAGGCGATGGCTCGACTTGCAATTAGATCTAAATTAATCATCAATTATGAAGCATGTTTCAATTTAAAATGAGTCATAGTAGAAAGTGATACAGCTCTCCGCGTGTATGAATCATTGAGATCGATCTATAATAACTCAAAAATAACTATCAAGTATAGATGTTATATAGAAAGAGACTAGACATCATAAGACGTAGAATTAAAGGTAGTGCCAGCCTTGCAGTTATTGCATTCCTTGATAGCTCCACGAATATCCAACAGATCTTCCCGGAAATCTTTTATCTCCTTCCTTAGCTCCTGAGCTATAATGTCTCCTTATAATGATTTTTAATATAATTTGCATGAAAACAAGCCTTGTTATAAGTTTACATTGTTAATAATATACATTAAAGTAGAATACTGGTTGCTTTAAAAATGCATTTGCTTTTATGTTCCTAATAAAACATATTTGTAAGTATTAATAATGTTTTAACTGTATTTCACTATCCTTTTAAATGCTGTGCATTTAGTAAAATAACTTTAATTAAAACAAAACTCACAAGTAAACGTTACATACTTGTACTAATGTCTTCACAGTTAATAAATTAAAGGGACAATACAGATGTTGTTCTGCCCTAATGTTTAGGTACTATTTACTGCATTCAATTCTGAATTAATCTTATAATAGTCCCTTTCCTTTTCCACTCCCAATATTTTCATAAATTACCCATAACAAATGGATAGATATTTTTAAGTATACAAACACTACCAATAATAATGACGATTGGTACAGTTGTTTGGAAGTTATGCGCTTACATACATTTTGGGAATTTATTTTTATTTATATACATGTCGTTATTAACTGGTCAGTATTCAGCTGCAATGTAAAACTTTGAATGTGAACTTTTTTTATAATTTAATTACTAAAAACCCAACATCTGGGACTCAGCATGCCCAATAGAAGTGATAACTTAGACAAATCGAAGTTGAATGGTTAGTACTGTGGGTTAGAGGAGGAGAGGGCCTACCGCTGTTGCTGCCAGACAAACTGGCGTAGTTACATGTTACGTACCGCAACAGTTACACCCATAAGTAGTTATAACTCAAAAGCATCAACATGTCTCTTTATATGCTTCTTTATTTATGTTTTGTACAGAGTTCAGTATCTTTTGCAACATGCCAATAATAATTAAATTAAAGTTAATCGTAAATGTTGTGAGGAACTTCATATTTAGTGCTGAAAATAAACATTTATAAAACTCTTAGCTTGTTTTATTATATCAGTGTTAAATCTACCTACTTGTATTGCTATCAGAAGACTAGATGTTTCATGCCAATTCATCCCTGTAAAGGTAAACTTGCAGGAGTTCTTAGGTTTCCTTAATATGGTTGTATCAAAAAACATCTGCGGTCCCTCCCCCTTTTAATGTCACTGAGTGATATAAGTCGTGAGATTGCAGAGATCGTGGAGGTTCCGAGGATGACGTCAGATGGCAATCGGTCGTTTTAACTTGCCCCACGGCCAAAGCCTCTGCAATCTAAGCGAACCCTTGTACTGCTAGAGCGGGATAACGCTAGGAAGAAGAAAATATTACTAGTTTCTTTTGTATTCAAAGCAAACACTTTATTAAACACAATATGAATTGACATAGCTTACTAATGGCTTTACAGATAATTTTAATGTTTATTACCAATTAACGCTTTCTAGTAAATAACTAAATTAAAACTCGTGGGAGTGTGAAGGTTATTTCAGACATTAGAATTAATTGCTTTAGAAAATTGACATATAACAAATTGGACCAGCAGTGGCATGTTGCATGAGAATTCCTATTAACTGTCTGCTAAGGTGTGGAATGCTCTTCCTGCGTCAGTGTTTCCCGACAAATATAATCTCAATACGTTCAAAGAAAGAGTGAATAGATATGCCTATTTATTCTGGGTAAGCGCGCTTCATCCTAGACTGCATCATTCCTTCTCTCTTCTTTCGTAGATAAAAAAAAAATTAAGGTGGTTAGATTCTCAATTTGATTATTTTCGTTTATACATACTTGCTGTTTTATAAACCTGTTTCGATATTTGATTCTATTTGAAAAAAGGAATGTTCAAAGTGAAAAATTGATATAATTGAAATGACGAACAAAATATTTAGCAAAGTCATCTTAACTTAAATGCAGTGTTTATGACTTCAAACTTTGAAAAGACTTTTTGTTATGCCGGAGCCAGACATAGGCTTTATTTCAATGATCATGTAGTGTGGCCGGAGACTGTGTAACTTCACAAAGTTTTGTAGAACTTTGTAGACTTCGTGGGACAAAAATGTACAAACACTGAGCTATGTCTGGCTCCGACATTAGAAGTAAAAAGTAATGGCAAAGTATCTGTATTTAAAAAAGGAAAGGTCATCTAACATGATATCTCGAAAACGGCGTGACGTACAAAGATGAGATTGGGCTTGGAGATAGTTCACAGTTAAGCGTTCGCTAAGAACTGATTTTGCGACAGGGTGGATTGTTTTCGAAATTTCTTTTTAGATGACCTTTCGCTTTTATATATACAGAAATAGACATTAAAGAAAGAGTCATTTTCTCCTACAATGTATGGTAAAACTAAATCGATACACAGATTAGCGAAAGCGAAATCCTTTGATGAATTTTTCATTGTCAAATGAAATTCTACATGTTTCGGTAAACCATAGAACTGCAAAGTAAAGGAAAAGCTGATTTTTTTTTCTATTTACTTCGGTCATTTTATAGGCACTCAAGAAAATGAAATCACTCTTTCTATTTTGCTCTGTCCGTCCGTCCGTCTGTCTGCCCGCAAGCTGATCCCCTCAGGATTACCAAACTGTTATATTTAGAGATTTGAAATTTGCCCTGAAGACAGAACATGCTAAAAAACAATTACGAAAAAATATTTTAAACGAAATGGGGCACCAATTTTTGAAGTTATTGAACAAATACCTTTATCGCGTATCACACACAAACCCCTTCTATATAAGCGTATCTTCACAAGCTCTTAGCCAGTCTATTTATTAAAAATAATACATTAAATAATTAAGGTTAATCTTATAGTATACCAGTTTTCAAGAACAGCCCCAGTCCTGTAGAAACACGGCCATTACAAGCCGCAGTACGTAGCTCGGCTAGATTTATTTTAAAACGGTTATATAAATGTCAGCGAGCTGTGTCTGAGTCGAGGGAAATAATTTAATCTGTCCGTACTCATAAATATTAAACGCGGTCCGTTTGTACAACACCCCTGTATTGTAGTGTTTTAAGTTGCAAGCGGGTTCTGTAAAGACTCAGTTCTTGTAATTAGACTAACTAGAGATCGTCTAGTCGTTGAAATTCGGTCACAAATCCTAGTGGCGGGGATGGTCGTGGTGGTGATGATAATGCTGATCATGATATTAAAGGTAGTAAAGACCAAAGTGTTTTCAGTAAGGACATGAAATTTTGTAAACAAGGTACTGGTATAAGTAGGCCATTAATTTCATTAGAGGTAGCGCCACGCTTGTAGCCGAATTAGGCCGGCGCGTCCGGGTACCGGTACCTCTTTCTCACATGAGATCGGCGTGAAGTGGCGGCAATGCTGTCACGTCTAGGATACTGATGGTATTATTAGTTATAATTGTGTAAATAAAATTTTAAAACATGGACAAAGGATGCTGTTCGCAGAGCTGAGTTTTGGGACGGAACCCTTTGATGCGCCATTGACAACCGCGGGCTATGACCTAGCAAGCCGGGCCTTATCTGCTTGATGAAAGTCCAAAAAAGCATACAAATATGGTATGACTCACCACACAAGCCCCATAGTGTACATGAGCCAGCACACTGATAGTGGTGATGCCGTAAAACATGAGTAACTCGTACTGAGGGAAGGCCAGCGAGGTCATGGCCGCCATAGAGAGAGGCCACAGCAGCCAGTTGACCAGCTCACAACGCTGGTTGCTCATCTGATTCACTATGAGACGGCACTGGAAGAGAGAGTGAGAAAAGAGTTGAGTGACACATTATGGAAGAGTTTAAAACATTTTATAATACTAACTAGCAATTTAATTCCCATTCTATCACTGGTTTTCAAGAAAGGAGGTCGTATCTTAATCAGCGACCGGCATTTGAGTCGATCGCTAGGATAAGCAGTTCTTGCTACGTCAAGATGATAGATGGGTGACGCATTGTGACAATGGTTATCAAATATCCGACCTACTCTATGATACGTAAAACAGTACTTTCAATAAATGTCACTGGCTGACAGTTAGTTAGTCGTGAGATTGTAGGAATTGTGGGGATTCCGGGGATAACGTTTACATTAATTCGCCCCACAGCCACATCTTCTACAATCTAAGCGGTCCCTGGTAATAGACCGGGATAAGATAACCCTAGATATAAGAATAGAACTAGTCTTGCAGATTCGATCCTATTTCAATTAAAAAAATAAATAACCAATTACAAAACAACGTTTAATATACCGTTTTCACAATAATTTAACTAAAAAGAAATTAATTAAACTACGACTAGTGACGATTTATCACGAATGCTTGATCAAGAATGATCGTTTACCACTAACTGTTTTAGACTAATCAAGATTTGAAAGATACGCTGATTTTTATGTTATAACATGTTCATGCGCAGTTGGCATTGCGCACGCGCGACCGGAAGCTACTCTAACACTAGGAATACTTTGTAGGAATCTATACTTCATTAGAGTTTATGCTTGACGAACTGAAATTAATTTAAATATTATTTGTTGTGACATATTCGTAATTAATTTCGGACAATTAGAAGGTTGTATAAAATCTACTGGCCTAATTGCTAAAAGGAGTGGACACTTAAAAGATTTTGGATCCAGGCAGACAGACGGACAGAGCGAAATCATAAGGGTTCCTTGTAGTACTCTACGGAACCCTAAAAACCAGCAAGAAACACTTTGGCTAATCTTTTCAAAATATGTACTAGAGTACCAGTAGACTCGAAATGCGATGACGGCATTTCAGAAATATGTCCACGGCAAGAGAATTCACAACTACCTGTGTAGCGAGCCTTACTTCCAAAAATCTGTTTCAACTTCCAACAGTGGACTGACCTCTTAAACCTTAATGGAACAGGTATACAATTTTCAGCATAACAAGGTTAAATATTTTAAGAATCCTGCAAAACTTGATACAGATTTAAGTATGTGCTTCAAGGCTGAGGTACGCGATTCCATACCCAAAGTACTTACTGCATTTTTAACCGACTTTCAATGTCAAAAGGGAAGTTCTCAATTCAATAAAATTGAAAAAGAAAGGGAGAATGCCACTGTAATAAAGCATTACTTGGATGGTACAGCTACTGTTCAAACTATGTATTTATCTATATATTAAGAGGTGAAGCAAAAAATTTCGGTAGCATTTTACAAAAATTGCACGGACGGAGGAGTTGCGGAGATGAAATTAGGCAAAATTATAGTTTGTACATAGGATGGTGTGCGTATACTAATGTTTTTATAAAATACGCATTAGAAATATAATAAATTATTAAAGTAAAGACACACTCACACCAATGCCAAACGATTTACACACACACGTATACATTTTACTATAAGATGGTGTCAAAGCGATCGTATGTACAAGTATACTAATTGTCAAATATAACAATCATCATCATTATGATCAGCCCTTAATCGCCCACTGCTGGGCATAGGCCCCCCTTCCATTAAGCCACTCTCCCCTGTCTCTTATCCAGCTACCTCCTGCCTCCTGTTTATGTCGTCCAACCATCTTGCTAATGGATGACCTGGATTTCTCCCACCTTTAATTTTGCAAACATCTACCCAAAAAATTTATAACTACAGAATAATTCTTTCGACCGATAATTTCCAGCGGAAACCCCGCTGTAAGAGCTCGTATCCCCCTTAATTCATATTCATATTCCTCAGATCATATTGCATTTAGGAAACGAATTTAATTTAACGCTGCAAACGGACACTTTTTATTCATTTGCAACGATTGCATTTTCGTTAACTTTTCAGCGACACTTTCCCTGAACGCTGTCATGCGAAAGGTTATTTTGTGTTACAAAAACCGGAATTCCGAGAGCTGGCGTTTCAAGAATAGATTGAAATGACTGGGAATAAAAGTTTCAACCGATGCAAATGGTTATTGGACTCGAAAATACGCGGAACAAAAAGTTCCTACACGACATACCCCTGTAAAATTCCCCGTTCAATCTAGCTGAAATAGTTTGATGCGTGTATTTTACAACGATGTTGTATAGAACTGACATATTCCACGTTTCTACTTATATGTGGAATTACAAATAGATAGTGTAGTATCTACTAATACTACGTAAATATAATTACATACTTATTATAAAATATTATAATTCACCAAATTAGTGTATGCACGCGTTGTACTCACACTGATAACAATGTACTTAGATAGTTGTTACCAAGTCAACGCTCGTAAAACAACTGCCCTGTTTACCTGCGTGTCTCTGTATTTATACTCTTATGAACAACTACCCTCACAAATAATAGATCAAAGTTTAAAAGTGGTTTGCTATGTTTTAATATAAACGGTTAGCTACAATCCGCGACTTGGTCTGCTTTGTTTTTTTTCGACTTGCAAGCCCTATTATATACCTTACAAATTTCCCTTTCGCGCCAAAAATAGCATTTCTCCAAGATCCAATCTGTTTCAGCGGTTAAGGCGTGTAAAAATAACAGATAACTTCCACACCTATAATATTAGCAATGAAGTAAGTGTAATAAAGGTTATAAACATAAAATTATTATTCGAGAGGAGGTCGTGGCCTAATCAGTGGTCTACACTTGTGTCAATCGCTAAGTTAAATTTCTCTGACTGCGACCGGGTCATACCTTATGCCACCCTGTGTCCGGAGTCAAACAGAACTTAAAATTATGTACATGAGAAAATAAATACAAAATTGAACATTCTTGCCGACGGCACCAATGAAATATGACGCAAATCCATGCGACACGATTCGATGCGATGTGATGCGATGCGTTACGGTGCGATGCGATTCGATGTGAAGCTATACTCTTCCGAATCAGTGGTAGCTTTTAAAATATTTGACGATTCAAAAGATCTCGTAAAAGTCTACTGGAATAAAATATCATTTGAATTTGAATTTAATATGATGTGATATGTAGCGTTCTAGTTCCAGTTACTATTATGTTAAAAAATGAAAAAAAAACAATAATTAATAGGTATATGATTTTAAAGGAAATAAGATACATAGTTACAGACATTTATTTTTAAGCGTTTGCTGTTTTTTTGAAGAATTTTAATTTATACTGAATGATCCCTAAAAAGTGTCTTAAAAACCAAGCTGTTTTCAGTCTTATTTTGTATGCAGTAAGGCTCATGTTGTTTTAGATTTAAAAACATATCTTATTATGAAAGCGGTTCACTTTCATGATTTGGAAAAAGTAGGGTGGCAACGTTGAATGGTTCCAAATTCCAATATTTTAATTATAGAATTGTTGTCTTTTCAATGTAAACAGAAACGGATACTGATGGAGGGACTTGATGGATGTACAGCGAGACTCCAGGGGGGAATCGAAGCCAAACCCTCCGAAGCCGTAGCAGGGTCACAGCCAACCGCAGGCCAGCTAAAAAAAAAGAGGCCACGGCGATTCCCTACTAGAATTTTTTTTTAATCTACCAATATCCAAATTTAAACCACACAGTGAAAGTCCGTGTATTAAATCGATAAAAAGATAGAATCGTTTGTCTGAATATTTCTAAAATACCAGTCTTTACTAGCGACTTCTTCCGCGTAAAATTGGGGGGAAAATTTTAGCGTGTGGATATATAGCCTTTATCCTTCCTTGATCAATAGTCTATGTAACACTGAAAGAATTTTTCAAATCAGACCACTAGTTGCAGACATTAGCTCGATCAATTAAACAAGAAACAAACAAACTCTTCAGCTTTATATATTAAATAGTATAGATAAATGATTTAAATATGTTTTCCGAATCAGTGGTAGCTTTTAAAATATTTGACGATTCAAAAGAGCTTGTAAAAGTCTACTTGAATAAAATATCATATGAGTTTGAATTAACTGTACCTTATCTCATGATTGGCACTGGCTCTTGAAATACAGTTAATTCTAGTTCGGGAGCCCCTGGCTCATGATCTATATGTTTCACGCCATATTTTTATCTCAATAAAGGATATTTATTTATTTATTTAAAATGTTTCACCCATACAAACAATTCCCGAAGCATGCCTGTACAGAATGAGGGATACTATTAGCAAATATCGTTAGGCACGATAGATTAGACATGGTAAATAAATGGTTTAAGATCATAACAAACCCTTGAGTCTCTGAATACAGAAGCTTAAAAGAAATTTTTAAGTAAATGTATAAGAAGAGATAGTATTTGAATGTTCAATTAGACTTCAAGCTCAAAGGAGAATATGATAGTATTATTTAGAGGTATGTAATTAATAGAGAAAACGTTTGTAAATGACTCATGTTAAATTTATAGAGTCCGAAGTTCGCATCGCATTCAGAAGATGAACGATGAGATCTTTGCCGCGGGGTTCATTCTCATCAGCTCTTCAAGTTTTTCAATAAAAACTTTCGTCGACGCGATTTACATACGGTATGGATTCATTTATTTCTCCAAAAGATTTTTCAAGTTGAAACGCTGAACGTTTTCGGTGTCCATTAAAGGAAAAAGGTCGTAGCTCTTTGGAGCCAGCGGCCCGGGAGTCAATTTTTAATATTTTAGACGTCAGTTTTGTTGAATCGCACGATGTTCTCAATAATGGGTCACTATTAAATTTTTCCAATATCAAATGAAATTATTCCCTCTAAAGCCATTTCCAATATTTCAATTTCGGCTGTTTTGAAGGCGAACTGGGGTGCGTTGTGTCTGACACCTTTATTATGGTATTGTTTTTCATGCTTGTATTATTTTATTGCGTTTTTAGCCCGTTTACAATTTATTTTAAACGGGCTTGCCTTGGGTTCGTCAATCATAGTAATCTACTATCTGTACCCGCAACTTCGTCTGCGTAAAATTAGGTAGAATAAAAATAGATTCAATTTTAGCGTTTATGTAGCTGCGAAAAGTTTTGTAGAAATATTTGCACAAAGTTGACACTTGTACATGTAGTGTAGCAGGAGACTTTGCGTATTTATTCAAAATTTTGGCCTCTTCCTAATGCCGGAGCCAGACATAGCTCAAATGTTTTTACATTTTTGTCCTTGAAGAGTACAAAGTACTATAAAAATTTGCGCAGGTACACATAGTTCCCGGCCACAGAAGACAAACACGTACAAGATCATTGCAATGATCATTCAAATGAAGCTATGCCTGGCTCAGGCATAATAGAAATTTCGTTATTTCCGAAAAGTACTATAGAAATTGACCCATCATGGCACCCTGTAATGTACCCCCACCAAATATGAACCCTTTACGACTATTATAGGACCCTTAGAAAAACTTGGGCGCGTCTGAGTAAGATGAGGTAAGTTAATTTCATGAAGACAATTCAGTGGAAAATATCACAATGGCAGAGTCACAGTTGTAAAAAAAAACGTTCGCTTGTCACTTGAGACACGTCACCATATTTGAGCGTGATTATTTTTTTATGAAGGAAATCCTTTAAGGGATTACGGCGAAAAATATAGTCCTACGATTTTCAAGGCACTCTAGCCTAAACCGTCAATAATGCCTGAAGCGTACGCTTTAGGCGTTAGCCTTCCTCGAGAAATGGGCTATCTAATACTGAAAGAATTTTTCTAATCGGATAATTCTTACAAAGATGAGTTTCACACATTTGTAACAGTAACCCATAGAGTTTATTTATTTCTTTTACGTACATCTTTACAGAATACTTAATTCTAATACGATGTTGCTGCATACACAATAATCTACTAAAACTTATATATAATTAATACTTAATTTAAACCTATATCTTACTTAATATATTTATTAACAAATAACTTTCATGGCAGTGTAAGTGAATTCACTCTAAGAACAGCAATACAGAGTGCTTAGTGCGAGTTTTCTAACTTTTACGCGTTGGTAAAGTTTACTTAAATTTGTATGGAGATTTATCAGCGCCACCTAGCGGTAACGTTGTAACACTGATCAATCTCCATACAAATTGAAGTAAACTATACCAACGCGTAAAAGTTAGAAAAAACAAAATATTTTTTTCTGACACTTTGGACAGCATTGACAATTTGACATTAGTTTTTGGTTTTCCTGTGAATTATGGGATTCACAAATTAAATCAAACTAGATTTTTGCGAGTAGCTCAAACGATGTCCCTTAAAATCTTATCATACATACCCTTACATTTTTTGTTTAAATATCATGAATACAAATATTTTTCTTATGACACCAGTCATATAGTGTGTTGTCGTAATACAACCACATTTAATTTAACAACTTTCGAATTGTGAAAAAAATCCTTGTTACATTTTGTTGCCCAATCTCCTATGTGTCTTCACCATTGAACGTGACATTGGCGAAATAAATTACGCACAAAAGCAAGCCATCTATAAAACAAAGAAGAACACCAGTTGTCATAACTCTCCTCATTTCAAAAAACAAATAAATTGCAATATTAAAAATATTGATGTCATCGCACTGTCATGCAATGTGATCGTCAATTTATACAATTATATCGATATAAGTATCGTGCATCACTACAGTGCCCCTTTTTCCTTTACCGCAAATGTCTTAGATGGTGCGAATCCAGAAATTGAATATCTTAATAATCTTCTAGTGGATTTGAATAAAGCTTATATACTTTTTGACAGATTGGTAGGAGGAAAACTTTATATTAAAACATTATGAAATGAAATAGACTAAAATGTGATTCACGAAATACAAGTAGATAACATTAGAGAGTCACGTAAATATTAAAAAATATCAAATGCATTACGAAATAGGGTTTCAATACAAAACATGTAAGTATGTTTTAGAACATCCATGAGACATTATCGTTTCCACTTCTAATATAAGCAAACTCTAGTATTACATAGAAAAGTGGTCGCGGACTGGTCAAATTTAGCCAACAAACCTTTCTGCATAAAATGACATATATTGTTTTATTAACAGAAAAATAAAATTTTACATTAATATAACATACGGTGGTCACCATTACGCTGTCACATCGTCCAATACATCTTTGTGAACAACTACAGATGGCACGCTTACATAAAACAACATAATATTAAATCTTTTCCAACGAAATTGTTATATTTGACAATTAATATACATATGTATCGTATCTCAGTGTTGGATGGAGA
Organism: Charaxes varanes; assembly: GCA_024363005.1. Taxonomy (NCBI): domain Eukaryota; kingdom Metazoa; phylum Arthropoda; class Insecta; order Lepidoptera; family Nymphalidae; genus Charaxes; species Charaxes varanes. The sequence goes on along the minus strand of JANCMC010004801.1, from coordinate 2,033,821 downwards.
TATCTAAATAATTCTTAGATTGGAAGATAGCTCCTCTATCTGTATCTTTAAGTCACTTTAGACCTAAAGCGGTCAGTTAATGATTAAGCATGCGAATTATATTGCTGAAAATCATATCTGAGAACTGTGAATAGAAGTACATATAAGAAGTAAGACATCTGCTTAATGAAAATAACAATATCATGGCTTAAAATAAAGTAGTAAACATTTATGTAAATATCTTCACATAGTACTAGTTTTTACTGAAAATTGTAAAACACAAATACTATATATTTCATTGATGATTTCTATTGTACATGGCGTGGTCATATTCGAATTAAAAAAAAAAACAATATCTGCGGTCTTTGGATCTTTATTTGCAAACTTTACGTTCTTAAGGATCATAAAGCTCATATTAAATAAATGCACTCCTAATACTGAACTCAATGCTCTTTGTTTAAGTACGTGATTAAATGCGTCAAAAATAAAATGCTATGTCTTTTGAATACACGTAAACTATTTCATCTTTAATAATTTTAATACGATGACAACATGTAAAACTGTACGGTCAATCACTGGGACACACGCCGATATGGGTGTTCCTGCCTGCAGCAGTTAAAGGAATTTTTATGAGGTTTTCTTTAATGGTGATGTTTCTTATGCAGCCAGTGAATCCGCGCTTTGAGCGGACCCCGCGTACTTTGTTTAACGGTCGCTCGTGACCGCCGATATAAATAGCTGATCGCGTGTCTGTCGAACCGGAGACCCCGAGGCCGGGGTCCGAGAAGTGTCCATCAACTCCAACGGATACGACATGGTGGGATTTGACAGCTGAAAAGTACAGTTCATGCTTTCAAATTGTTACAAAACTCAGCTTTTTGTTTGTGACTTTGTATGCCTTATCATGGCGAAACATGTGAAACTTTTTCTATATGTCATCATATGTACCTTGTTTCGTGCAAATAAAGAATTATCTTATCTTGAAGGATATTTTATACTATAACATAGAAAATGTATTTATTCTAAATTACATAGTGATAAATCTCTAGCATAATTGAATGTCATAGGTATATCTTGCATAAAATTATCTAGCGAGATATTTATGGATTATAGAATTTATACTATGATTCATATTTACATATACAGTAATAGAATATTACAAACATCTTTGACGAATACGCTTTTGCTTCATTTACTAAGTATGTATATATGCACATAGCATTTCATATGAAAATAGAGAGCAATGTTATAAAAAATGAAAAAGGAAATTACCGTGTATTTTGTGCCATTTGCCGTCACAAAGTGAGAATTTATTGCCTAATTTGTAACTGGCGCTGAAAGGTCCTTTCCCGTTTTCTACATTGGCCAGGACCTCGTTTTCCAGCAGCTCCAATACTAAATAATCTTTATGTCCCTGAACGCTCAATAATAGACCAGTGGAATTGCGTGGCTTAATTTCCATTGATATGGATATTTCATAACCCACTTTGAAGGTCCCCAAGAGCTGAAAATTATACGAAATTTTTATCAATACAACTTTTTTAAACTTCAGGCGGTTATAAAAAAACAACATATGATAAACATAAACATTAAATTGAAATTAATCCTATATAGAGAATATAAAGGATTGATAGAGAGCATTATATGTATCTAAAAGAATAAGGTAATAAAGAAGTGTGTGTATACGGTGTCTAGTAAAAACTCAAATGTCTATGAGGTACACAAAAATGTGTATTAGATAGACATGTGTATATTAAATAAGACATTAGATTTCAAAAATATTTTTTTTATTAGTTCCTACCTTCAAGTAATTACTATGGGCATTATTCGAAGGGCCGAAGTAAACGCCGTCTTCAATATTTTCGGTACATCTCAGCGAATTGCTTCTATGTAGGATATCGGTGGCATACTGTCCATTCATCATTAAGCCTTTAAGGCAGCCTTTAAATGGCTGGTAGAAGTTCTGAAATGGAGATTCGAGTATAGTTTAATCATGCAGTTAGATTTTAACACGTATTAGGCAAATCCGTAGGTATCGCGGAAAATTTCATCATCGGACATTATAAGCATACCGAAGCTTTAATTACGCATAATGAGAAAAATTTTAAACTATATAAATAAAAATAGTAATACATAAATACAAACACGTATCTACATATCGCATACTTCCGAGCACAAATGTGCTCTTATACGAGTAGGTATGTACATGATATGAATAATAAAAGAAATACCTTAAGATTGGAGCCGATACTGTTGGATACATTCCTTAAGCCTCCATAATAATATGGCTTAGTAAGAACTGCTGGGGAGTTGCATGTGACGCTCGCCTCGCCAATAAGTTCCGACACAACAGTCAATTTTCCGTGACCGCCGTTCCTGACTAGTGTCACTGTGTGCCACTCCGCGTCGTTATATTTCACTGTTGATATCACTTCGCCAGTTTCACCGCCACAGTTGAATGAGAAATGAAGCTAAAAAGTATACGTATTAAAATGATTACAGTCAACTAATGAATAGATGCCAAACAAAAATAAGCTGACTCACTTTTGCATCCTTCATGTAAAGGGCAAGGAATTGATCTGGTGCTCTATCAGCCGCTGCGTAGAATATGAGTCCACCGTGCTCATCAAATGTGCGGAAGGTAATGGTCAGATCGAAACCTCCAAGTTGTCTTCCTGGTAATTTGGCGTATTCTATACGACTGTCGTTTCTTGTACCTGTATTTAAATTAATATTTATTCGTCAATCATAGTAATGTCTTAGTTTCTAGCGTCATAGCAGAATTTAACTCGGTACCCGATTTAAAGAAATTATAAATATCTTTTAAAGTTAACAAAGTCAATGAAGTTCCAATTAACACCACGAAGACCCAACAAATATCAGTAGACTACATGAAGGATAGATTGAAAAGATCAGATATTCATGATCATTTTGAAGCTTTTCCGGTTTGACTTACTACAATAATTTACGTATAAATCTGAAAATAAATTCATGCTAACCAAATCTGTATCCCTCTTCGGGATCACCAATTTGATACTGTGGATCGTACGCGAGAGAACATCCAGCCTCAGGAACTGGTGGTGTTCTTCTGGTAGTCGGTACCGTTCTCGCTGTACTGGTAGTGGGTGTGAACGGAGGTTTGGTTGAAGTGAATGCTGTGGTCGTATCAGGGGGTGGTGTTGCAGACACCGCTGTGATGGGCTTCTCTGTAGTCACGATCGGAGATTCTGTATATTACATAATTTAATTTGATTATATATGTAGCGATTGACGGCCTTCATTATCGTTTTTGATAAGTAACCTCTTAAATGTCCTCTCCCTAAAACACTACGTCCACCTTCTCCAGACCTTGAGTAATAATAAATGAAATAAGATTGATTGACTACCATCACCAAGATTAATGCTACAAAAAGGTTTAGGTCAGACTGGAACTGTTTGGGCAGTAAAGGTGAGTGGCCACTTTAAGGAGTACCCTTAAATCTACATCTGTATCGAAAGTCCCAGGCCCTGCTTTGGTTTCTTCTTTTGCAATGGGAAGGATCTCATTCTTGGACTTGCTGTCTGAGTTAACCCGGATATAGAAGATAACAAAGAAACCAAACTACTATGATTGAAAAACGGCGCTTTCTGGTAAGCCTTCATATACATATAATTGTTCTATAAATATAATTTAAATTCATTAGTTTTGACGCTATCATATTTCAACGGTAGAAGGACGGTCTGAAATTTAAAAGGGTTATGTTTGATCTTTGAAGTCCAACCCCCTTTGGATTCTTGTCGTGCAAATTCTTATCAACAGTTCTTTTATAATCTCTCGAAAAGTGTCTTTACGGTATTAAAGTACCTAATATCCGTTAAAGTTTTTCTTTTACTAAAGTAAAATACAATAATGCGCCAGTGTTTGCGATATTTTACTCACCAGGTTTTGCATTAACTTCTTGACTTGTTATAACATTATTTGGATCCGGAAGGACATCTTGACCGGTTTGTGTTGGCCATTGAGTTTTTTCTGGAACATTAAAACAAAACACTGAAATTGATCCAGCCGTTCTCCAGTTTTCTGCTTAATAACATATCTAACTATTTATATAGATTCTGATATATTATATAGAAGCAGTGTTTATAATTTAAATAAATTAAAGTACCGTATATGGCCGGCGACACACCGCCCGTCGACGTAATTTTTCCACACCTTCCGAACGTAACACTGGAGTTGCCGAATGGATCTAAAAGGTTTAGGACGCGCCCGTTGATTGTTGCATCTGCTATGCATCCCTTAAATGCGGCCTTGGAACCCACTTTGCCACTCATAACGTAATTAGCCCGCACTCCGCCAATGAACAGTACACCGTCTAATATATGTAGCGGTGCCGGTGGTGAGTCCGTGCTGTGAAAGGATTGCGAACAATACACTAAATGTAACTTTAATATTGAAGCAATTCTTTTGAAAGTAACTAAATTTACAGAGTAAACAAAAAAATATATATTGATTAATATTAGTCAAGTGTACATATATAAAAATCACGAAATATTGAATATTATCAAATTATTTCAACCTTTGTTAAACACAAATAGATAATAATAATTTTAAAAAAGGAATTTTATTAATATGAACGATAAATACCTAAAGTAATCGAAGTCGTCTACCACAAGCCGCAAGGCTTTGTTATTATGAGTTACAGTAACTACGTGCCATTGTGAGTCATTGTATGTACTTAGTCCCGTATCCAGCATTTCACGTTGGCTCATCAGTACCAATTTACCTAAAATAATAAATTAAGATATTTAAGTTTGTATTTTTTTAACAACTGGACATCAATTTCAAAAGATAGTTCGCGAGTTCGTTGGGAAACGCGTTTAGATGCTCATAGATAAAGGCCTGGTTTAGAATGGCGTTATTTCTCTCTTCGCTTGAATGTCGGTTCAGGTTATTAAGCGATTATATATAGGGACCATTTTGGACTTGTGTGAATAAAATTACAATCCCGAGGCCTAAGAAAGCTAATTGTAGAAAAAACATGTCTAAAACTATATATTTGTAAACTGCCTTTTGTTGAAGAAGTAAATTGTCTAAAAAACAAAAGATGGAAGAATCTTACATTGTTACTGTGTAGTTTTTAGCGTTTCTTTAGTATTTTAAATCACTTGAAGTAAAAACTTACGTATTGTTATTATCTTACCTTTAATTAGAGACAGTGATATACTATCGGGTGCAGCCGTGGTTTGCGTTCTACTCAGATAAACAAAGAGCAGACCATCTGGGCTTGCTGTCTTAAATTTGAGTGTCAGTTGTACGTTTTCCGTTGTAATGTCTTTGAATTGTAAATAACTATTGTCACCTGACAGTGAAACTAAAGACGAGAACTGTAATGAAGAATTCAATATAATGTACCTATTGATTGAATAATTTATACCATATGTATTAAAGCAGCCCTATGCATAGGCGAAAACAAAAGGGGTAGAGGACGCCCCCGTTTACCCGGTGGATTAGTATGACCAACCTCATTAAGGTTAATACATGATCAAAAGAGCTTGTAAAAGTCTACTTGAATAAAAGATAATTTGAATTTGAAATAATTTGCTCAATCCGACAAACCTGGACAGAATGTCAGGGCACACAAGAATTAGGAGATCCGACCCCACTTAACGTGGGAATTGGCAATGAAGAAGAGAGGGTACCATAATTGATTAAAAATGATTATTTTTACTATGATAGGACGCGTACGACTATATGAAAATATATCGTCTTACCTGGCAGCCATAGGCTATCCCAACAGATTCGATATTCTCGCTCAAGTCTATATTAATACCGTCTATACTTATTTGTCGTATACAACCATCGAATCCTTTGTCAGTGACATGTATGATTCCTTTGTTATTTCCTCCGAAGTTCATCGTATCTAGTGCGAGAATTTCTTTTACTGCCGAATTCGATGCCATTTTTAATATTTCATTATCGACTCGTAGGGAACATAAGGTTGAGTATCTTCCTGCATCTAGTTTATGCCATTTTCCGTCGTTATAAGTTTTCAATGTTCCTAATATAACCAAGTTATTGGGATCACCAAGTGAGACCTACAAAATTTTATTAATTTATTTTAACATTTTTAATAGGCTAAAAAAACTTAACAGTGATTTTCAATAATATGAACAAAATGATACGACGTACGAGTATTACATACCTGTAAATATACGTGACCGTCTTGCATGTGTAAAGAGAAGAAATTCTTGTCTTCTCCTACTAAGTATATCAATCCATCCGGAGCATATGTTCTGAAGAATAGTAAAACTTGATTTTTCTGGGGCCCGAGATAACCTCGTCCTGGCATGGTAACATGTGAGCGTCCATTAAATCTATACTCTTGAGGTCCAGATTGAGACGATATTAATTTATCCCTGCAATAAATTTAGAAATTTCAGAACATTTAGGTATTGTAATTTATTTAATTAAACAGTTAGCCCTGTGACGTCTTGATCCTTTAAGATTGTCATACCTTTGTCGTGCACCTTTTAAATTCGCAGCGCTTTCGAAGTTCCAAAGTCCAACGGGTGTATCGCCTATCATTAGTTCTTCAATTTGGCCCTCAAAGGCCGGGAAACTAATACCTTGTAACTTAGCATCTGAAGGTACACCACCAACATAAAGTTTAGATTTATCTTTGTCCAAATTAAATATGGTGTGCTGTCCTGGTAGTACTGCATCTTTGTCATGTGTTTTTTCTGAACCATTGTCAAGAGTTTCGCGGATAGAGAGCTTAACATTGCGTCCAACTCTGCCAAAGATAATGATAATTATATATAAAGAAAAGATTAATTCAATACCGTCATATATTCTATTGTGATAAATAAGTCACCTATCTACAATCACTTGGTACCATCGGTTGTCAGCAACAAACTTGTCGCTTCCAATCCTAGCCGGTTCTCGTCCTGAGTCAGCGCTATCACCAATATCCATAACTAGATATGGATAGCCATTTTGAATTCCTATAACCATGAAGTCATCCTAGAAACAGTGATAATATGTAATTATGTGCAAAAAATATTTATAAATAACATTAGATGATTAATAAAATGTACTTTACAAGATTTCTTTGTGTCATAAACAAAACTATCAAGATAATCATATCCATTTATAATTAACAAGCAAAAAGTTAGTCAAAATATAATTTGCTTAATATAGAAAAAAATTCAGTGGTGTATTCGATTCTCGTCTTTTATTGCTCCTGATAATTCGTCTGTATTAGAAAGATGGTTTATACAATCTAATCTTTTATCTTTAATAAAGCATTATAAATCCAACGAGGACTCAAGTTTCTTACAGATTTAGTTCTTCTGAGCATTGTTTCTTTTGGATTTCCTAGATATAGAATGAAACCGTTCTTCTCCTTGGTGCGGAAGTAAGCAGATACGTGCGTTGAAGTGGACATTTCATCAATGGTATCGGGTAAACGTGGCTGGAGAGTTGAGTGTCGGTCAAATGTCACACCCACTTGTATACGGTTAGCCACTGTGCGTGCCTAAAAATATAAACACATTAAATTGTTGGTTTTTAATTCCGATAATTTTAAATAATAAACATTAATATAACTTCCTTATTAGTAGGTAATATCGAATCAATAGACATCTCGAGACTGTAAAAGATGTGATCTTGTAGATCCTCTATGTGGTATCAGGAGCTATGCTAAACATATTGTGCTAAAAAGGCAAAATATTTGTCATACCTGTTCAACCAGATCCTTTAGTTTTTGAAGTTTTTCATCGGCTTCTTTGCGGCGATCTTCTAAGTCGATTTGTTTCATTTGTACAGTCTGAAGTGTAGAGTGAATCTTTGGATCCATATTTTCGATCTTGTTTACTGAAACGATAGTACGTCGTGATACCATACTTTACACATACAACTCAAGGCTCAAGGCTTTCGAGGCTTTACTCTCCAAATTATCGAAAATTAGCTTTTATGTATTCTTCAAAGTTGTTAGTACTTACATAAATTCTCCACATTAGAAGCCATTTTCTGTGCATCGTCAACTAATTTTGGTAAAGTTTGCGCCCATTCCTTGCTGACAGAAAGGTCATTGCCTAGATTTGACATAGTGTCTTGGGTCGATTTTACAATTTTAGCTACGTTGTCAGCCTTTTGAGTTTCACTTTCAAGTGATATTTTTGGAGAACTTGGAAGAGATCTAAAAGGATCAAGGTGATGACATCTTTTTTATAAAAAAACCTGCAAGTCACAGCAACTTTGAAATTTTGGATAATGTAACAATATCGCCTTATTAAGTACTTACAATTGTATAGCGTTATTTTCGTCGTCTGCATACCCAAAGGTAGAAGTAGCATTTTTCAGGGCTTGCTCAGCTCTCGTTAGATTTGGTTTTAATTTTTGTTCCACCATTTCAAGAGCTTTTAAAGCAGATTGTGAAAGAGTTATTGACCGATCTCGCGCTGGCAAAACACTGTCACTCAGTCTATCATTCTGAAATAAAATCAAGAATTAAAATTGATATTAACCTCGCATTTAATTTTTTACATCCAGGAAGACGTGCCATTTTACTTACGATATCGGTTACATTTTTAACAATAGCATCTGCTTCGTCGCTGGCTTTTTTCGCATCTCCTATTTCTTGCACTATAGAGGAGTAAGCAGAAGCAGCACTGTAAGCGTGTTGAGTACGGGAGTTATTGTTTTCACGCTCAGCTAGGTCTCTCAGGTTATCAGCCTAAAATTTGCAGTTAAATTTGACCATTACAAGACCATATTGCGCATATTTGAAACAAAAGATAACGATTATATTTATTTAATTTGGCAAAACTCCTAACTACTTACTCTATTTCTCAAATTACGTGCGTGATTAAGGGCTTCATTAGTAAGATTGGTTAAATGGGGTAACTTATCAGCAAACATTTCTAAGGTGTTTTCCATTTCACTATTAGCTGAATTGATTGATTCGAAGACGTGGCTGGTGTTTCTTGCAATTTCCTTAGCTTTTGCAGTTAAATAAGTTGCATTGCTGGTATCAATAGCAGCATCGATTAAATCTTTCATCGCAGCGCCATTTAATTTTGTAACAGATGATATTTTATTTTCGAATTTCGATTTCCTAAACAAAAAATATATAATTTCAAGTCTGCTCAAAAGTATTTGTTCATAGTCACTTATATACTATTATGTAACGTTACCTGTTATTCGCATTAAGTTTTTCAGCTTCTGAAGCAGTATGTTGCGATAAGTCAGTGTATTCAAGCATTTCATTTAGTTTGGATTTTAATTTCTTTGTAGCATTGACAAGCAACTCGAATTTCTGAAATCAATATTATTAATAGTAGTAAATAATTGATTTAATTAACAATTCCACTACTTACTTTTTGTATTTACCTTTACTTGTTCGTTTACCGGCTGTACAAATACGTTCATTCGTTCTACTTGGTTTGATGCATTTGTATAAGTATTAAAAGCTTGTTGTTCTTTGGGCTTCAAATCTTTAACTATAAAGAAATATAATTTAATGATTATAAAATTGCGAATTACTTAAAATTAAAAAAAAAAATTGTATATTTCATTAAAAAATCTCTAATGAAGTTACCGGCAATGTCGTTTTTGATTTGCCTTGCTTCTGCTAAAGCGCTGTCTATCTTTGGCTGTTGACTTAATTCCAGACCTGTAGCCAAATCTGCTACATGGGATACTACGTTCTTCGCCTTTTCGCCATTTTCACGCACGGAAGCTAGAATATTATCAGCAGCACTGGCTAGTTCAGCAGCTCTTAAAATTTGTTTGTCACTATCGGTTGCTGCGAATTCAGCCTATTAAAAAAAAAACAATTTTAATTGTTTATATAATTTCTTCATTATTATGTGGTTTAGATTATTCTTATAACCAGAAATTTAACAAAGTATCGAATTAATTATAAACTTACCGATCGAAGGAGATTTTTAGCGTTCGTTTCCAGAGTTTTTACTGAGGCTGTAACTTCACTTATGTCAACATTTTTCAATTCAGCTACTTTTGGTTTTAACAGTTCTGTTTGGTTTGAGATATAGTTTAGTCGTTGCGTTGTGAAGAAAGAATCGGCCTTATCCTGTACAAAAATATATGGTTAAAATTTGGTAGGTAGTAAAAGTAGGCTAGGAAAATTTTATGATTCTTTTACCTTAAAATCGAGTGTTTCGTTGCTCAAAAGATTACTCAAATCTTCTATTGTGAAGATGTCTACTTTTTTTTACCGCCCCACGCTGTGTACTTCCTATAGGAAATTTATTTCATAAAATCATAAAATTTAGCACTCAAGTATAGTGTAGTGCTAAATTTTATGATGATGATGTGATGGTTGAGGTGTTTAAACGTAACAAAAAAAATACAATCATATTTATAATATACTAGCCGTTTCCTGCGACTTTGTCCGCGTTAGTTTGCAAGATCCATTAGACTTAATCTGGCCCTATATTAAATTAAAAACCGCTCTTAGCCGATGTTTCCTAAGTATAAACTAGCTTCATGCCAAATTTCATCTTTGTACGTCCGGTGGTTTTCGAGATTTGTGATAAGTGACCTGTCGCTTTAATATATATAGATTTATTTTCCTGAGAGAAAAAAAATTAGTAGAAGTCATATTAGCATTAACTCTACATTAACGCGAACAACGCCGTAGGAAAAGTATGTGCGCCATAACACAAGTTTATACCAAACAATATTATAATGGAGAGTCCTCTCTTGTTATTGTTTATATCCCTTGTTATTATACTTACGACAAACAGTATTATCTTTCACAAATAATCATGAGATTATCAACTTTTAATTTATCAATGTCTCACAATCTAGTTTAAGTAAAATTAATCATACTAGTGATTGTCATGTGGATAAATTTCCCTGCGTTCGACGAGGTCCTATAAATAAAGGTCCCTTACCGGGAGAGACCCTCTGTTTCCAACTACCGGTGACGCTGTCGAGGCCGATAGGGGCAACAGCAGAAACCACAAAAAAAGGATAAAATTTATAACATCATTGAAAAGTTAAATCAGGATATTTTTTCACCATTTTTTTACGTATTGCATATCGGAGAATATATTATTTTTATCGACAACAGTACAAACTGTCAAAGACAAGCGAAAATTGAAATCGTTGGGCAAATAAGAAGTAATTTTGTATCAATCTTAGTACATTTTCATGAAAAATTGAATTGCTCAATAGCACAATTCGCACGCTTCATAATAAACTGACCGATTAGGTTTAATCTCTAAATTGAGTTAATGATACAGACAGCTTCGTTTTAACGTCCTCAATCAGACAATCCAAGCATAATTTGTAACATATTTTTTCAATATTATGTATGTATTAAAAATAATTAAAAGAAAACAGCAGTTTCCATTACTTAATGCTAGTAACTTTGACATGTGACGTCACAAAGCATTTGACCACCCCCTGCCCATTGTAAAACAATACCACATTTTGTGATACCCTTCTCCCCGCTTAACTGTCAAATAATTTATGGATGTCCCTTCTGAAAAAAAAGCGCTTAAATGTACTTCTCATCAGAAAAATCGTACTTCTGTTTTTTCTTTGACATATATTCTTAAATATACACATTATTCCGATCACCCTTACAAAACTGAAATGTATGTAATGTAATGTAATGTACATTCAATAAAGATTTAAATGTAAATTAGACACATCAAGTAGCATAATGTAGGCGACCACTTGTAAGTGCGTTGTAATGACTTTGCACGACTCCAAAAACTGCTTATGCAAAATCGTGCGCTTAGAGACATGGACAGAAGTGATCGAAACGGCGTGGCAGCATGAATTTAAAATCTGCACTACATTAATATGGATTGCTGTTTCAATGAATGAACGCCGGCGTGGTTGCCATGCCTGATTAAGTTCACACGGGTAGACCTAAACATTGTAGGCCGCATTTGAATATATTTCCTATGTATAACATAAATTCAGTATGAATTCTTTGAACTAACCGTGCCGCGGATACTAAATCTGCAGACCAAAATAGCATTTATCTAATTGTATGCGCGGGGAAACAGTTACCATGCCCAGACAAAAGTTCCTGATGCCAATTATCCAGTATTGTTTCTGAGCATCTGATGTGAATTTGATATTACGTGCTTCTAATTCAAATCAAATTCTTTCTTCGTTATATAAAAATGTATAAAACAGGATCATAGGAATTCGTGGATAATTGTCGAGATGTTTTACTTTTTTCTGTTAAATTTTTATAGCGTCTATTTAGAGTTCCGTAGTACTAGAAGGAACGCTCATAATGTAGTTCTGTCCGTCTGCCCGTAAGGTGGTCCCCCCCCTTTAGCATTACCAAACTATTAGACGTAGAGACTTGAAATTTTCCATGTTGATAGAACTTGCTAAAAACTCATTAGGAAAATTATTCTGTCGAACCGTTTTGGGGCATATCTCACTGTAGGCAATTTTATAGTTTATAAGGTCTACTATTTGTAATTGTATATGTGTGCCTCAAATAAAAGTTTTCTTTCTTTCTTTCTTTTCTTTCAATAGCAGTTAAGGTAGTCCAAAGTCGCGTACCCGTTGTGGATCTAACCAGTTATCGAACAGATGAGAGGAAGATCCACTCACAAAACAAAAAGTTTCAGTAAAACCTACTTAACACCTACTAAAGCCGTTTTGAAATCTTTTTAAACAGTCAGTTTTTAATTATGTAACATGATTCAAAGAAAAATATTTTAACGAGTAATATAAACGCGGACGTTTCTACGTAAGTAACGACAGAAAGTTTCTGACGTTTACTTCCAGTCTGTAATAACTTGTAAGTTACAACATAAAAGCTTACCGTGTACACCTCAGCATAAATCACCGAGGTGAATAAAAGGCTCGTTTCTTATAAAAGGGGTGAAAGTTACAGTTAAGTTACCTTTTCTGAACAAGTTACGATCTAGATAAGAGCGGAGTTTTATAACTTGTTTTCAGAAAGTTTTCATAAAATTATCTGCGTCGGCCTGTAGAGTGAGACTAGATTGTGATTAATGTTTAATTTTTACAAATCCGGTGAACCATAATGACCTGGTAGTTAATGAAGGAGCCGCGAGTTTTAACAAGAAGGTTTAGCCGCTGTTCTGTTGAGAAATTACTTAAGAATCTATTTGCGGTTGTTATTTTTCCAAAACCGCTGGCCGAGTACAAAAATTACAAGGTGAACGAACTTGGGATGCGTAAAAAATGTTCATCTGTGGAAGTGCGTTTCGCGAATCGTGTGTACCCTTGAATATACACGCGGACGCTGCAAAGAACGACGTTGCAGTGAAAATATAGAAGTTTGCCGTAACTGTACACATTTTTCTGACATTCCTTACGAAACATAAACTTGCAAGGTGTTTCGGTTTACCTGATGAGAAGTACATATATTATTAGAAGTATGCTTACAATTTTATTTAAATGAGATCGAGTGCATAGAAACGAAATAGATTTGGAAAATTGGGTTATGAAAAGGGGGAATGTTGGAAAGGCTATTACATAACATAACATAACATAACATAACATAACATAACATAACATAACATAACATAACATAACATAACATAACATAACCACATACTTTTTGATCTAAGTGGAATGCCGCTAATAAGAAGAGGGTTTTAAAAAAATAAAATTGCAAGCTGTGACAAACGAATTCCATAATTTTATATGTTACCCGTTATAGAGACACAAATCTTTCCGGATGTTCTTCAATCCTTCTTACCACGGAGTTACTGTAGTTCCCCAATAAACGAGTATGCTAAAATATACATATATATTGGGGAACTTTAATCTAATATTGTCAATACATTCGAGGTTTCTTTGTTTACAACCTATAAGAAAGAGTACGGTGCAAATGAGCAATAGGTTTTCATTGCTTATACTCAGCAGTAGGGCTTACATGGGTTTGAAATTTCTAGGATATTTCTAAAAAAATATTATCTCTTCTATATCTTCTGTTAGTAAGGGAACAAATCAAACATTTAAGGCTTTTGTCTACCGATGTGCTTGACGGCGTGTTACAAAAAGAAATGACTGTTTTCTTAGTTCATTGTCAAGTCTAATATAATAATATCAACATAATAAATCGATTTTTATAGATCAACAAATATCAGTACTTTAATTAAATCGATTTTATTTTATATACAGGCTATATTAACAACGTTTTACGAGATACCGTAAAACCTATCGCACATTTCTCTTGCCAAGCCTGCGGTAAGAACTATCGCTCTTGCATAGGCTTATACGGTCACCAAAAGCGGTGTAAATCTGGTATTACACCGTAAATCGTCTGAAACAGACGCAAGGCCAATGATGATGATGATATCAACAACGCTATGAGTGAAGCCGCAGGAAAATCTATTATAATTAAGACGAGCAGAGTGAGCCGTAAAACTGTCTCACAAGCTGATCAGATTTATAGTACACTTCACTAAAAAACTATCACGTTAGATTTGTGTTTTAATATACTAATTTAACATCATGCCTTGATATACTATCTACCAAAAAATTATGTTTTCAAATACAAATTCAGTTTAGTTCAATATGAATTACAAACAAATTATGTGAAACACCTTGAATTTATGTATCCAATGTGTGTAGGTATATATGTTCATATTTATATCCACGCCAGTCTTATATGATAAAGAGGTACTGGTACCCGGACGAACCGGCCCATTTCGGTTACAAGCGTAGCGCTACCTCTAATTAGAAATACAGGAATAGGAAAAGGGATGGAGAAAAAGGATATAAAGGTAAATGGAGAGGAGCGAAAGGATGCTATTATCACGGACGATGTATGTAGGTGTAAACATTTTTCAATTACGTATTTTTTTAAATCCTTTAAGTTCCTAAGGTACGATAAGACCACTTAATGCCTGTGTTATGCGTGCGCCAACGGCCAGTGTATATAACAACGTCGCAAAAATGATAAAATTTTATACATAGTTTTAAATATCGTGCATAAATCAGAAGTAATCGGGCTGTTTTTCGAACAGCCTCGATCATTGATATATATATATATATATAAAATAGAAAAAGGCATTAGCACTCTTAATATTTTCCTATTTTAGGTAGCAAAAGCCCATTGAGCTCCGTTGCGAATTTATACTCCGTCTCCATTGCTATTCAATTCCTAAGGCGCTTTTCCCAGTAAAGGTGAAAGATCTTATCGGGAATTAGGACCAAGCGTCACAGTCTTTAGGTAGATCCTTTATACCTATTAATGGAAAATTCAACTGAAATAAACCGACTCTGAAACGACTTGTGATGTAATTTCGTTACTATCTGTAATTTACACCTTAATAGGATACTTTTTTCTTTAATTTATTATTATTAGACATAATATTATTTATTAAAAATATTTAATACAATAATTATGTATATTCATAGCAAGCAAAAAAACGTTTTTTATATATAAAAAATCCTATTGACTAATCCGTTCTTAGCGGATGTCACACCTGACATTCTGCACTGCTTGCCCCTACAGCAGCACGCAGAAGTAGTAAATGATCATTCTGATGAAGCGGTCAATTTGGCTGCGTTCTGGGTAGCAACATACATTGTTACAAAAATAAAAGAAATAACAATGTATTTGTTACCGAATTGATTTATTTATTTATTTATTTAAGGTAAACCTACAGATGTTACACAGTAAAAACTTAAACTAACATGTAGATTACATATTAAATTAAAAACTTGTATTAGGAGTGGGTATGACAATACCCCAACGGCAGTGGGGTTTGAACCGGGTACCTTGCGGGTTTCAGTACATACCTTATACCGTTGAGCTATTGAGGCTCTAACATTATCGAATCCATATCTGTATTTTAAATCCATTTCTCTATTTGCTGGGGCAATATGTACATATCGTCCGTATATTATTACGTGAAACAAAAATTTTCGATACCATTTCATGAAAATTGCGCGGACGGAGGAGTATGAGGTTTGGCACTATTGTCTATAAAAAATAAATATATAAAGCTTAAGAGTTTTTTGTTTGTTTACTTGAACGCGATAATCTTAAGAACTACTGATACGATTTGAAAAATTCTTTCCGTGTTAGATAGCCCATTTATCAAGGTAGGCTATAGGCTATAGGCTATATACTGCCACGCCTAACTTTTTCACCTAATTTTTCGCGGACTAGTCGCGGGGAACAACTATGAATACATAAAGCTGAAGAGTTTGTTTGTATCTGTCTTCGCTATAGACTATATATCATCGCGCTAAAATTGAATCTATTTTTTTACCCAATTTTTGGCGGACGCAGTCGCGGGCACAGCTAGTTTACACTTAGTCGTGTATAAATCAAATCAGAGGATGTTTTATGCGAACAGACTTTTGCAAGCTCTTTTGAATCGTCAAAATAAATATAGTTTAAAAGCTTCCAGTGATTCTTTATTTACTACTAGCGGTTTCCCGCGACTTCATTCGCGTAAAATTAAACATGACTTTAGACCTCCTCAATATGGTCCTACCGTTCTTAGCGGATGCCTTTTGGACTACCTAATTGCCAAATATCATCTCTATACGTCCCGCCGTTTTAGAGATTTCGTGACAGGTGAACTTTCGCTTTCATATTTTTAGATAGATACAATTGACCCAGCAAATAGGGTTAATGACACGTGATTCGTAACCCAGTTAGTATTAGCAGCCAAATCCAATCCAATCTAACTACAGTGTTAAGTGACGCTCACACGCAAGCGGCACTCACCGAGCTGGCTTTCAGAAGACTTCTCGCTGTCCGAAGACTGGCTCCCGGCTCGAGGGACCGATGTTGCTGCGCTATACGCCGCCGTCTGGCACGAAACGATCAAACTACTTGTAGGTGTTGCATAATTTCTAAACTCTGCCGGAGCACGAGCGGACGTGATAGTTGGAAAACCATAAATTATTTAAGTACAGAATCCATGCAAATACTCGGGAAATCGAGAGTGATAACTTATATAATATAGTTAATGTAATAAATACAGTCGGCAATAAATAAGGAAGCAGAGATCAAGTTTGTGTAAGCGTAATTTTTAAACATAAATATTATACTGTACGGTACTGTATGATAAAATGATACTCAGTATGATTTGAGGATTGAGCAAGTTTTACTTTCTAGAATCCCTGCAACTGAATACTTGGAAAACACAATTATGGATTTCCAGTGGGGAGAAGCGTGCCTTATCTAAGAAACAGAAGATTAGTGCAGTACTCTACATAATAACAAGGGATGGCATTGGTCAAGCTGTAGCTACAATACACCGTCTTGCTGTAATACACTGTCTTACTGACTAGCTGTGTAACTGACTTCACCCGTGAAAAATTAAATAAAATAAAAATGACCAAGATCGTGTCAAGACACGCTATTATAGACGGATTCCGTAACGAATACGCTATAAACGTATTTGTTGAATAACTTTAAAAGTTGTCCAATTTCGTTCAAAATAATTTTCCTAATGAGTTTTTACCATGTTCTATCAACATGGAAAAGCTGGGGGGGGGGGGGAACTTACGGGCAGACCGACGGACGGACGGACAGAACGAAATTATAAGGGTTTCATGTATTTAAATTTATCGTAATGATATATAGTCTATAGCCTTCCTCGATAAATGGGCCATCGAACATTGAAAGAATATATTAAACCGGACCAGAAGTTCCTGAGTTAGAGCGTTCAAGCAAACGGACAAACAAACGAACTCTTCAGCTTTGTATATTAAGTATAGAGTATAGATTTTCCACTAAAATCGCAGATTTATGCAAAGCAATTTAATTTTTATCCAACAAAAACAGACTTAAATATGATCGGGATCATAACGTCGGAACCATAAATGCTGGAGAACGGCTGTGGAAAAGTTGGCGAGTGTGTTTGTGACCGTATCGTATCCTTTCGTAATAGCCTTATCTCTTCGGCGATATTTATAGAGGAAGACTCCGCTAAGCTTGCATCCACAAAAATATCATGCCCTTATAGTTAGCTAGAAACTTGAAATTTGACAGAGACGTAATTGTAGACGTCCGCTAAGAAGGGTTTTTGCGACAGGGCCGTATTAAGGGATCTAAGGATTCCGCGTGTTTATATAAAAGTCTTTTTCTTTTAGCTACAAACCTGTAAACCTACGTCTTTGATGTCCCTTTGTAGGTAGGGACAGTCAAAAGTTTAATTTGTTTTAGAATTAAATGTACTCTTAGCTGTTTTTTAATATGACTATTACTTGTTTAGGGTATCCCGGTCTTCCTGGATATGACGGTGGTTATGGTGGTGAGTATTTAATTAGTTTAGATATTTTTTTATTTATTATGGCCAGTGTAGGTCATAAGCTTATTTATCAGAACTAGCCTTCACTTGAGTCGATTATAGATTAAGCAGTTTCTGCCGAGGCTGTGTGATAGATTGCTGATCTATTCTAACCCTGGATTTTAAATATCTAACCTCCTCCGTGTTTCGGAAGGCACGTAAAACTGTGGAACCCGATTAATGTCACTGAGTGATATTAATCGTAAGGTTGTAGGGGGGTTCCGAGAATAACGACAGATGGCAATCGGTCACCTTAACTCGCCCCACAGCCACATCCTCTGCAACCTAAGAGGGCCCTGGTAGTTGTTCGGGATAACGCTACGTGGGAAGAAGTTATATCCTTACTAAATAGCCATGAATCTAGAGTTTTCTTATCGGGGCAAAAGCTTGATTGTGGCCCAACATTTGAAATAAATTATTTAAAAAAATCCACAAATATAATTAAGGTCGGACTTTTATACAACCAGGCTTTCGTGCGTTAAGCGCTTTGAGGAGCAAGTTTTTTTATTATTTTCATAATTTATTATTATACTAGCGGACCCGGCAGACTTTGTCTTACTTTAAGATTTAATTGACGATACTTTAACGATTACCCCCCTCGATTAACGGGCTCTAACATTGGAAGAAACTTTCAAATCGGATCAGTAGTTCCTGAGATTAGAGCATTCAAGCGAACAAACATCACTTATTTTTAAATGGCTGATTTTATTATAATACTTACCATTATCCAGAACTTGTACATGAGACTACTCAGAACCCCTTAAGGACTTAAGTGCTAACTGGCCCGTTAACGCATTGGGCAGTGACCCTAACTTCCGCTCCGGGGGTCGTGGGTTCGATCCCCGCTTCGAGCCTGGGTCTATTATCTATATGAGTATATATATATATATATATATATATATATATAAGACAAAAAAAATATTTGTCTATAACAGCCGGCTGTTACCTATAACACAGGCATTAAACTGTCTACCTTAGGAACAGACGTCCGTGTGTCATATAGTCATGTATATAAATATTTATTATTTATTTAAAATAATAAAAGAACTAAATTATTTATTTATGCATAATTTGACGAGTGCATTCAATGGGTAGTTTTGAACTCAAAAAACCATCCAGATATTCAAATTACAGTATTCATGAATAAACAACACAATGACGGACAAAACTAAGAGACTCTTGATTCCTTAGAGATGAAAAATTTAGATGAAAATCTTTGAGGTGCGTAGTTAGACTCCGCTATTTTATGTCGCAGCCATTTCTAACACGAACCTTGTGCTTAGTTCAAGTACAATGTTAGCGATTATTTTTTGTAATAAACAGCTATTACGACCATGAATTAATATGGTTATATTACGTACATTAATAAATAAAATTGTGTAATTAACTTTCCACAATTAGGTTAATAAAGTCTCCACCTAACGGCAACCTTAACCTAATTGTTGTATCGATTTTAAACTTTGTAAGTGTATGTGAACTTCAAAAAGGTTCTCAGTTCAACTGTTTTTATTTGTTTGTTACCTCGGAACTTTCGACTGGGTGAACCGATTTTGATGATACTTTTTTTTATTTTAAATTATAAGTTGAAATCAATACTAAGTACTGACATCTGCGGTCCCTTGGAGCTGTGAAAAAATCAACTCTCTAAGTGTACGCAATCAAAAGATATGGTCGTTTATGTCACATTTTTTTTTTTTCTTTTTTATGTTACAAGGGGGCAGACGAGCAGGCAGTAGGCACCGAAGTGCCTACCGTCGCCCATGGACATCTGCACGAGATTTAAACCGTATATTATTTATTTTGGAATTAAAGCTGGGGCAAGGCAGAGATGTCACTTATTTAACCCAAATCATGGCTTAACTAATTTGTATATATACGCACACCGTACCAATCCTTTTTAAATTTAAATGAATAATTAAAAAGGGACCTAGAATTAACCAAGAGAGATTTTTTTTTTACGAATATAACAACATCAGATGTGGGCTCTACTCTTGATAGAATCAAGATGAACGTTCTTAATTGTTTAAGACAGATATCTTAGAGCTAACATGTATTTCTTTAAAGTACCTACTAATTGACGATCACAGGAGCTTATCAATAATGTAATTTCAAATTGTGACTTTGCTTTGATATCTTTATCTACACTCGTCTGAATTAAAATAAATATACGTAAATCCCTACTTGTGACTATTCTAATGCCGGAGCCAGACATAGCTTCATTTGAATGATCATTTCAATGATCATATAGTGCGGTCAGGGACTTTGTGTAGGTGCGTAAAGTTTTGTAGTACTTTGTAGTCTTCAAGGACAAAAATGTACAAACACTTTGAGCTATGTCTGGCTCCGGCATAAGTATATGTTTCTTAAAAAAAGAGAAAATTAGAGTTGTTCTCATGAAAAAATCTATCGAAATTGGACACAATCAATGCAGTCAAAGGTACGGGTTTCAGCTAGTAAGTTTATAAAGTTGACCCGAAAGGAAAAGGTCAAATGCTCGGCAGTCTAGTAACACCGTCAGGAGCCGTTTGTAGCTGTTTGGTGAAAGTTGAACTGATCTTTAATTGGTACTTGCAATGTCACGAAGCGGTAGTGAACGCTATTAGAAAGGGGTCTTTTATGTACTATTCAATTATTTGCTGTACTTGTATTTTATATACAAGATGACTAGTGAGATACTTAGATTACTTGAGGAGGTTACTCGGTATACGATTCTCGCAATAATTATGTAATAAAAATACTTAATTTTTGACCAAATTTCAAATTGGTTAATTTGCTATTCGAAAAGTTAGTGCGTAAATAAATAAATATATACAGGACTATATGACACACGGACGTCTGTTCCTAAGGTAGACAACTTAATGTCTGTGTTTTAACAATAATCGAATCAGCTCCCACAAAATCCGTCAATTTGTAGAAGACATGTTGTTGTTTACTTTGCACTAGCTTCCTCTCGAATTGTTACAAACGTGATATAAGCGAACGCTTAGTGGAACGCAAATGGTGACGCTTCTGCAAGTTCAGTGATTTTATCCATCTCAAAAAATTCTCAACGTGTCCAAAGAAGTTTTCATTTCAAAAATGTTGTAAATTTATTGTATAAGTAAAGCCAATATTCAAATACACTAATTTGACCTGTATGTATATCGATATAGGCTTCTAAGATAATTTTCAATCACCTTTCATACAAGGAATATCCTAGACTAGCGCAACGGATGGCAACCCCAGTTCAGCCAAATATTGGTATTTAAAATTGGCGAATCTTCGTTAAATTATTTTGCATTAGGTTATAGGCTGTATGCTGCACGCACGTTGCCTTTTAAGGTCTAAAAAATCATACAAAATTGTATTAATATTGGCGGGAATTGAAAACGTGAAAACACAGTGCTGTTTTTAAAAATATATAAAATATTGTTAAGAGACTTTATAAGGATCCGCAAGATTGTCAATAGATATCTAATAAAGAATTAGATCAAACAGTAATATATCATTAATACATCATTTTCAACGACCACAGATTCATTAATATACCAAATAGCGACGTAGAGTTCAATTGTTCTTATATTAAAACAATCAAAGAACAGTAAACTTTACCATGTCTTGCTACATACTGCGCCAAAGACCGAAAACGATATGTCGCGATAACACAACACGAATGTTTGCCGAACTGCTGTGATGTCAAGACCCTGAACAGACACTACTTTGATATTATAATATAAATTACCAAAAGTAGGATAGCTTTATAAAGTAAAATAATTTTAATTTGAAAGTTTAATAATATTTATTTCTCAAACAAAATGTGGGTAAAAACCTATAGCTCAGAAATTTTGCAATCAACTCCAAAATATAATTCTAGTATCATTTAAGAATAAATACTAAAATCAGTATACATACACAAGGTTCACGAAATTAATAAGTAAATGTGTATATGTGAGTGAAAATGTATGTGTGTGTATGTGAGTGCGAGGATAGGTGTGTGTGTGTGTGTGTGTGTGTGTGTGTGTCTGTGGTTAAGTGACAGTATTATGACTTGACCTGCTTTGGCCTACGTTAAGATACTTGGCATCGGTAACAATTTATATTGTTAATGTAGAAGAGGTCAAGGAATCACAAAATTGACAAAAAATAAACACTATTCATTATAACGAACGTATAAACGATTTTCGCAATTCGTCCAATGCGAGCGAACTCGCTCTGTTTGCTTTCCGCTGTTGACTTGGCAGAACCAAAACGGCGCCATATTTTTCCACAACTCCGACGTTGTTATGAAGCAAACACCGACCATAAAGGTAATTTTAATGAAATTTTAATGGACTTTATCGATTGGGGTAAAGCGTAAGTTTGAATTTAGCTACGTTACAGTGGGAAATGAATAACATACTAATACTAACCTGATGTTACCCAAGCACAACATTATTCTACAAGCGTTCCTTCTTAGTGATAAAGAATTGTTACACATCGTGTTACTGCTTCAGTAGCACTAAATATTAAAACCAACTTCACTATCGATGGCTGTACTAATACTAGTAGAATCAGATAGATTTATGTATCACTTTATTGCTTGAGTTTTAAGAGTGAAAATGTATTAAAATCCATTTCCGCACCTATTGCGAATATTAGTTAGTTCGCGGATTCAAGATAATTTACCTAACATTTTAAAGATAATTTGATAAAATATCACATCACTAATATTCAATAAAATGGCCAAAAGAGTGTCAAGACACTTTTATTAAGAAGGGTTCCGTATGTGATACGCTATAAACGTATTTGTTAAATAAATTCAAAAGTTGTTGTCCGATTTCGTTCAGAATTATTTTCCTAATGAGTTTTTAGCATGTTAAATCAACATGAAAAATTTCAATTCTCCACGTCTAATAGTTTGGAAATGCTAGGCCAGTTGGTTTCTACTATGTTACCCCGGATGAAACCGACTTATTAGATAAATCGCCTGCCCATTTGTCCCTTGTAATATAAAAAAATAGAATGAAACACCAAACTGTCTCTAAATAAATACAAGGCAAGCCTATTTGTGTCGCAATGGAATACTTATTTATTCATAGGACGTCTGTGCTAGACAGAGTGCTGCCAAATACTGAATAAGTAAATCAAGCAGCAAATGAATACGAATCCAACGATCACACACACACACACAAGATCAATGTGTGACTTTGTGTCATTTTTGGCTACTTTAAAAGTGAACGCTTCTGTATCACTGTTGTTTCAAACACACAAGCACACGTTGATGTGGATGAGTGATTTAGGAAAAAAAAACATCTCTTACGTTGCACCAAATTACACATAAATGCCAACAATAAGCTAGTTGACTATTTTTCAGAAAGTAATTAATATCATGCCTTATAGTCAACAAAACCGTAAAAATAAATACTTCTGAAAAACAAACTTTTGCCTGGTTAATTTTGTGTTTTTATAACTTTTAACGCTAAAACGTTTTGACTATCATGGCGTCTTGTATGACGTAACGACGTGATAAACAAACGGCTATACTTGAGTGTGATTGGAGCATACGTTAGCAACGACAATTTGTTTGACACGCAGTGACGTCACGCGGTCAGATTGCTGTTTGGAGTCACGTGACTAATCTTGCATATTTTAGTATTTCCACTTGATTTATGTAATATTTAAACCTCTGTCAACTATCCGGAACAAAAAATTATTAGGATTTCTTTTAGTGGAATCTAACCTATTAGAGGTAGTGCCACGGTTGGACATTTTTGCTATGCAGCCGAATTGTGCTGGCGCGTCCTAGTACCAGTAGTTAACTCTTTCTCCCATAAGATCGGCGTGAAGTGACCGCAATGCTGTTAAGTCAGTTGGTGGTATTGCTGTCGCGTTTCGTTTGGGTTTGTGTGAGTTTGTGAGAAGTGGCCAAAACCCTTCTTTAAGGCTCGAAATGCATATGCAAGCCTTCTGGTTTAAAGATGTCCAAGATTGGCGGTTCATCTAAGTGACTACTTAGATGAACCATCCACCATCACACATGAGTAGTGTTACTCACGTGTCGCCAGTAATTAAAAGAAAATAAATGCCAACTTTCACAAATATTGGTTGACTTGGTCAGTTCATGGGTTTACTGTTAACATACATAGTTACACAGGATTTTTATATATTAAATACTATATTACAAGACATAGTGCAAGCTTGTACATAGATTTGCATACTTATTGACTTATAGGATGTCCAATAAAACACGTCCAGCCATACGTCCAAACTCGCCCCAATTCACCCGCGCCATTGATAACACATGACGCGCGAGACGTGCCACGTCGCGTCATGTTGAGACATGTCCCCCGCATATATTGTTATTTGCCTTCATAAAATATCATATAAAACACAAAGTACGTGCGATATGGGTCTTGAAATTTTATATTTCGTTTGATATATTATCATGTTATGGTTAATGTTAACACATTTTTTTTTGTTTTAGTTTATTTGTATAGATTTGTAGTGCACAGTGCATTAGCATTTATTCTTATATAAATCAGAAAGCATAAAGATTCTACGTGAAATACATTATAGTATTTTATGCAACATATCGTATAAAAGGGTTAAAAAAGGCGAGTGGCGTGAGTTGCAATGCGAGCCTTGGCGGATCAAAATTGACCAACGCGCCTAAAAGAGTTTCCTCTTCAAAAATCGATACATTTAAAAGCGAAAGGTCATCACGAAATTTCGAAAACTGCGGGACTTGTAAAATTTTTATTTGGTAAAGAGGTAGTTTAGTGTAGACATTCGCTAATGACGGATTTTTCGATAGGGCTCGATTAAAAAGGTCTAAGGGTAAATTTAATTTTACGATGTCGCGAGAAACACCTAGTGTTTATATAAAGAGAGAGTGTGTGTATATTTAATTAAAGAGCTGTATAAATATCACACAAAAACTATATAAGAACCACTTACCGCCACGCAAAGAAAGGTTTCTTTATTCCGCACAATAACCTCGATAAATCAGACCTAAAAGGTTTATTAGTAACTATTGAGATAATGGTTTCCGGGAACGGGATCCCAAAAGCCACTCCGCACGATAAACTAACTTAACTTTGTTATCTATATATACAGGGTGTAAAAGACATCGTATCGGATAGGCATCCTATGGGTTCAGTACATGATTCTAGACTCCCCAGTGGTGCAATTTTTCGACGGCTTTTTTTTGAAATGTACAAAATTGTTTTTTAATTTTTTTTTAACTGAATACTGTAAAATATCATTATTACTATCTGCCCCAATGCGATTTTAAGTGAGAAACAAATTTCTTCAATATTTTTACATCAAACCGCAATGTAAATAAAATTTAAAAGTACGTAACAGCCAACAGGGGTAGCGCGGCGCGGGTCGTTCGTTTGTTCTGCGCGTCAACATTTTGTTGACGATTGATTCCCAATTTTCACGATACATTGCGCGCTCAAGAATGGGATGATGATGGCAATATCTGTAACCTCTCATTACAGAGATGAATGATATTTGTGATTTTATTTAGGACATTAAATGTAGCCTTATCACAAAGTTTGCGGTACGATGTCTTTTACAACCTGCTTATAAGAGTGATATCTCATAACATGAAATCTCGAAAACCACGTAACATGCAACAATGAAATTTGGTAAGGATATAGTTTATATTTAGAAGACATCCGCTAACAACGGAATTTTTAATAGTTCAAATGAAGGAGGGCTAGGCTAGGGATCTTCAAGAAAAGAACATACTCATTACTCAAAGGCCGGCAACGCATCTGCAAACCTCTGGTGTTGCAGTTGTACATTAGCGTCCGTAGTCACTTATGTGAATGCCGCCTGCTGGTTTGCCCCTTTTTATATATATAAAAAAGAGCTCTTGAAAGTTTATACATTTCAATTATTAGAGGTAGCGCCATGCTTGTAGCCGAATTGGGCCGGCGCGTCCGGGTACCAGTACCTCATTCTCACATGAGATATTTCTAATTAATCATCCTATTATTCCTCGAGTATTGCGCAAAATCTCCTCCAGGGCTCTACTATTAGAAGGATATGACGAAACTTCTTACAATTCCATTTAAAAATATGTGTATAATCGGTATCGCACGCTTGAGTTATTTTATAATATAACTAGCTGTTCCCCACGACTTCGCCCGCGTGTGTCACTCCTATCACTTAGAGGTTTAAAAATAGTTTTTGGATGAGGATTAATATTATGTTTATAAAAAAACCTTCACAAGTAATGCATTATTTTAGAGCAAATGTGATTAGCATAAAAAAGGTTACACTGAGCCAACCTCAAAAGATAGACATACGCTGTCGCGGACTTTTATTTAGAACTTTTAAAGGGGATCAATTTTGTCATACATGACTTTTGCGAAACTTTAACCATTTACGCAGCGCACGCAGCGGAAGCTTTGAAATGGGAAAAAGAACCCCCGATTTTGAAATATTCTTCATTGGTGCTCCGCTCCTGTTGAACTTAGCGTGATGATATATAGCCTATAGCCTTTCTCGATAAATGACCTATCTAAGACTCAAAGAATATTTCAAATCGAATCGGCACTTCCTGAGATTAGCGCGTTCAAACAAATAAACGAACAAACTCTTCAACTTTATATATTTGTATAGATTTGCTAGTAAAAACCGTTACCATCTCGTTTAAATATTTTAACGTCTTTTAGATTGAAATTATATAAAAAATGTTAGCAATAATATTGGGACCTTAATTTTTTTATATTTTTAATGAATGTCTCAATTTCCCTTCGTCTACGTCGAAATGCGCTAACATTTCTTTTATCTTAAAACCTTGACTTGTTTCCATATTAAGTAATGTACGTCTTGCATTGAATATTATTATAATTGCAATCGTACATTTTACTTAGCTCGTTACATTTATGAAATTGATAAAAAAACATAATGAACGGATATGACAACTTGCAACAAGGATTTACATCTTTACGTGAAAATTAAAAATCGAGTGATTTTTGGAGGTGGCATCCTCCACTTGGGCGCACCACTGTTTTGGACACACACACACACACACACACACACACACACACACCCACACTACACGAACAAGTGCATGCGCAGCCGGGTGCGCAAATCTCTCTCTCACTGTCACTTCCCTGGATTAAAGGGGGAGGGAGGGGATGGAGGACGGGAGTGCGCGTGAGTTGACTAGGGTGGGCGAAGGTGGGCTAAGGTGGGCAAAGGTGCGCGAAAGATAATACGCTACATAGATACATACATATATGTACCAGGCGGAAGATTACTTTTATTGTTATTCTTATATTCGGAGTTCAGGAAATAAGGAACCTGGTTCCGGACTGGGGTCCCTTTTTATTTTTAAGGAGATCCTTTAAGAAATACGGGAAAAATGTAATCTGGCGACTTTCTCAAGGCAATGTAGCTAAAACCATCAATAACGCCGGGAGCGTACGTTCCGATTATCGACACAATAACGTACATATATATATATTTACTTACGTACGAAGCTCTTTGACTGATATGCCATGTAAAATTATTGTTTCATAAAATGTACGGCCAGAGTCGCGTTTAATAGAAGACATTATCGAGATTGTTGAACAGGCTTGCAACCAAAATTCATACGAAGCAAAATACTAATTTTATTTTATCTATAGAGTAATTAAATAACGCCAAAAATTATCCTTTGCAGGACTAACGAGGTCGTTAAAAGACTTATGTTAGGGAGGTTTTGTATACTCACCCTCATCACAAGTAAACGTTTTATTAAGCAATTATCTTGAACACATATTTTTTTTTCCCATATAAAGTAACATTTTAATATAAAAAAATCCTTTATTCTTGTTGCATTTTTAAACTGTTCAATTTTACAGCACTAAGTACAAAATGTCACTCACATTTGTAATTTATATATTAATACTTTAAGCGAAAACTTTAGGTACGAAGTTAGTATGAGAAGTATGAAATTTGGCACAATTGTAGTTCATAAGGAGAAAGGTGTGCGAATGCTAATATTTTTTTTATCACGTGCAATATTAAAATTAGTTTAAGAGGTTGTTTCAAATATGCAGCAAGACGGTGTTGGAATAACATTCCTCCGCCTATCCGGGATTTAGTAAGCAAGAATAATTTTAAAGTTAAGTTGAAAACCTTTTTATTAAATAAACAAACTGAATACTGTAACACGTACCATCAAAGTATCTTTAATATATATCACTAAGCCGTCATTTTGATTTAAGAAGTTTTTATTTGAGCCATGTCAAATCCTATGCACATTGGATTACATCCATATTTAAAGTGCACTCTTTAACACGCGCAACAACAGCATTGTTGTTGATTATATTAATATTCGTATTAAATTATTAGTTTCTTATACGCGTTACTTCTAATTATTTTCTAATTAGAGGCAGCGCTACGTTTGCAATTCATTTAGTTTGCAGCCGTATTAGGCCGGCGCGTCTGGATACTAGTACCTTTTTCTCGCATAAAATCGGCGTGAAGTGGTGGCAATGCTGACACATCAAGTATTTGTGTGACTTCCGGTAGCCAAATCTCATCATTCTAATTGTAGGTATTTATCTAAGCAGAGTTAGGTCACACTTAGATTTCCCTTTAATCTAATTAAACTTCAGTATACAAAAATCTCTTCTACAGATAACACTACAATTCAAATAATGTTTGTGCTGGTAGTCAATACTACCCAAACAGGTGGTTGGGGTTATACATATAGTTTGTTACAAGCGAACAAATACAAATTCTATTATATTGTATTATAGGATTTAAAGACGGCGTTCATTTCCACCTTATTTATATATATAAAAAAATACTATTTATCGCTTGTAACTTGGGCCCATTGATAGAGCAGCACAGTGTATTGGAGCGTGCCGATATAATGATAGGCCGTGTTCATGTGCTACAAACGCTATTCCTTGTTATTTATAAATCTTGCATTCTTCACTGAATGCCATAAACGGTTTATTAAATACCAGTAATTTTACCCTTGTTCATAGCGAGCCAGCTTTTACCGGTTTAATTGAAAAGTATGGCTATGAATAAGGCCTTTTGATTATAACGTACGATATTAGTGTAAAAAGTATTAACAAAAAAAGGGTTTTATGAGTGATATATTTTTATTATTGACAGCTTTATGCATACTACAATTTTTGATGAAGTTTTTATCAATTTGATTTAAAATATATGAATATTTATTTTTACGTAAGATTAAGAAGAATAACTATTTTGGATTATTAACGATGATAATAATTTATTCAAGCATATTAAGTCCTTAGGGTTCGGAAACACTGTCTCTATAGAGATAATAAAGAAGGATATGATACGATATTATGTGCGAGGCAGGAAATTCCTTACAAAACGCAAGGCATTTTTATATATCGAAATGTCTTATATTATATTATGTTATTTATAATATATTATAATTGCAATTTAAAATTGTTAAAATTCCCGTGAGTTTTTAAAATAGTGAATGTAATAGTCATATATTTTTTGGAATGTTACCATAGGATAAGGTATATTTCTAAGTTATTAGTCCAAGCTTTGTTTAAGTAACATTCTGTAATATAGGCTTCATAATAATTGTAAACCCTTGATAACCCACTGCTGGACATAGGCCTCCCCTTGCTTCTGCCACTCCCCCCTATCCCTTGCCAATCTCATCCAGCTACCTCCTGCCACTCTCATCACATTATCCGCCCATCGAGCCAATGGACGTCCAGGGTTTCTCCAACCCAATCTAGGCCACCACTCAGTTAGGTTCATAGACCACCACATATACATAGACAAAAAAATATGACAAATTAATATGATCTTAATAAAAAAAAAAGGGAGATTAGTGAAAATGAGATGAATTATATTAATGATTTTTTGGTATTGTCAAGGTTATATAAAATTGTAACATGACACACGTACAATACGATTGCGAGCGATTAATTTCACGTTGCGACATGAATTACAAATCCGCTTTTCTGTCATATTAAAATCGCATTTAATATGATTACGGGCCCAAGGGGAAATCATTCGTTAGTATAATAACGGAGGCACGTTTGTGGATAATTAATTTTTGCGCCATTATAGATTTTGGTGATCGCGTCTGTTTAATTATTTGATAAAATGTGGCGAGTGATATATCGAGCTTGTAATGTTTTTATGGCAGTTGTTGGTTTAATAAATGTTCGGCTATTATATTGTTGAAAAAAGTCTTTTCCGGACACCTACCGACTCTTCAACGAAACCGTTATTGTTGCGGACAGATTCTACATGAAGAGCGACATATCGACGTCTTTGATCGGGGACGTCGACGATCCAAATAAGTGGGGTTGGCACTAGTGTACATAGTGAGCGAGATAGCAAAGTCCTGTGGTGGTACTAGTATTATTATACGATAGTATAGAAAGTGTATAAAAAATAAAATTCTATTATCGTAAAGGTACCTAATTGTATTTCCGAATATTACTCTCATGAGCACTTAAAACCTTTCTCATCAAAGCAGCTTAGAATATAAATAAGTGCAACCAAAAACCTACGCGGGAAATAGACAGAAATCTTAAAAAATAGTCTCGCAATATTATTTGCCTAAAATTTGGGAAAATAAAATTAACTTGGCGCCACTTCGCACAGGAGTTATGGAACATAAAAACACTTTTTAGGTCGGGAAGAGCGAAGCAATTCATTTGTAACATTAAGTGCCCCGTAATGCGGTGAGTACCTTTTAGTAATTCACTGGCGCCATCAAGGTGGTAGGCAAATGAGTTTGTAGAAAAGAAAACGGTCCAACGGAGTGAACAAATCGTAAGCAATTTTTATAAAGGGTTTCTCTGTTAAGTTGAGAAATATATCTAACAGTTAATTATAGAATCACATACTTATGCTATAGGAATAAGTAAGGAATCCATAAAAATTCAAAGGAACACAAACTCACTTTGCGTCAATCCATGACGTTATATGATTTGAATATCTAATATATCTCTATACTAATATATAAAGCCTAAAAGTTTGTTTGAGTTAAATATTATAATTATTTAAGCCCAATCTACAAGGGCGCAGCAATGAAATATAGAGTCGGTGACATAACTGACATTTAATGTTCAACCCAAGACGCCCCTTCTTAAACAAACAAATAATATTAAAAATAAAATAGCAAATTACAATAAAAATTCATAACTAATAATATGTACCGCTAAAAGTACATGGACGTTTTGGACGTATAACAAGTTTGTTTGTTTGCTTGAACGCGCTAATGTCAGGAACTACTGATCCGATTTGAAAAATTATTTCAGTGTTAGATAGCCCATTTATCGAGGAAGGCTATATATCATCGTGCTAAAAAGGAATCTATGTTTTTACCTAATTTTGGGCGGACGAAATCGCGGGCACAACGAGTATGACATTCAAAACGTGTATACTCGTATTCAGTTTTATATGTACACTACAAATATATTTTCTGAACGTTATATTTAACGTTACTTTGTGGCTGGTTATTTATTTTTTTAATTGAAATAGGATCGAATCTGCAAGAATATCATATTATTCCACATGTTAGCAGTCCATATAAGAAATAAAGAATAGGTTCAACGTTAAAGATGTAATAGAGTTCAGAAATTATGTAGTTCCAAATTTTCTGTAGAAATAACAAAATAATATTGTTGCACACGTCTCTCGTCCTATTGAACATGTCGCTTTGAATACGTGTTACGTGCCGAGACTGTATTTTCCATTCATTGTACACAGTGACAGATTGAAAGTCAAGACTATACTTTTCGCAAAGGGAAGGTTTCAACTTTCAGCGTTACGCTCGATTAGGTAGACGAATTCGTCTAAAATTTTAGTGGATTTTATATTTTGACGTACAACTTTATTAATATTTGGAATTTCACTAAAATATCTCGTCTCTAAATTCAGATCAGAGTTGAGTGTTAGTGAAGTCATAAAAGCTGGTGCGTACCTCTCTCGGTACACGGGTTGCATAATTACCTAACTAACGAATTGAGGTACGCAAAGTTATGCGGCTTTGGGAGGTACTCGCAGTTGGCAATGTTAAAGCTGCCATAGTATAGCGTAAAGTAACCGTTTGGCATCAAATTTTAGGACCAGCATTGCTGGAATTACCAGCTCTAAAGCGGTATTCCGCTTAAGCCTGCATAGTTTAGCAAATATAAATTGGAATGTTTAGAACTTGTTCCAATTACTTAAATACCATTATTTAAACGTTTAAACTTAAGCAAACCTATCTTACCTGACTTATGGTGTATTTCGAATTATAAAGAAATAAATAGTAATAATTTTATACAGAACTACATGACAATCGGACGTCTGTGTTCCTAAGGTAGACAACTTAATGCCTATTTTATACGTTACATACGCCTGTTATACACAAATATTTTTTTGTATAAATATATAAATGCATACATACATCTCGAAGCGGGAATCGAATCCACGATCACCGGATCGGAAGGCAGGGTCAGGGCCTGGATCCTGAGAACGTTTGTAATTTTTGATTTGACCAACTTTCTTATTTCTCATTTGAATATTGAGTAATCTTGGTAATGTAATTTATTTCTTGGCATTCATTGTTCATTTATCTATTTAAAAGCTGAAATCTCTCTTTGTTCGTCTTTTACTAGCTGTGCCCGCGACTACGACCGCGTAATATTAGGTAAATATAATAGATTCAATTATAACGTGATTATGTATGGCCTATAACTTTGCTCGATAAATGGGCTATCTAACACTGAAAGAATTTTTCAAATCAGGCCACTAGTTCCTGAGATTAGCGCGTTCAAGGAAACGAACAATACAATTCTTGTTTTAAAGCTTTTATCTGTGCCAAATGGGCACAATTTATTTCGCCAATGTCACGTTTCTTGAGGACAAAACAGAGGAGATTGATTGGTCGATGAAAGTTAAATGACTTAATTTTGACACATTACCAAATAGCAGGGACTTTGAGATTCGTATGGAAGCAAATAACATACAAACTCTTCAGCTTTATATATTAGTATGGAGTGTAGATCTCTATTTTTGGTTAATAATCTCCATTTTAAATTTTCTATAACTACAAACAAATTTTATATTATAATCTAAACTGCTTTATTGTTTTATATTTTTCTCGACGATGGTTTCTAAGCTGACTGGTTATAATAGATTTAACTAGTCGCGGTAATACTAGGGATTTTTCTTCATATAAGAGTAAAAAATTAACAAGGGGAAAACGGGCAGGTGGGTTCACCTGAGTGACTAATAGACCAATTTCAGCGAACGCCTCTATTTTAACAATAATAATTTCATTTATCTATACTGATATATAAAGCTGAAGAGTTTGTTTACTTGAACGTGTTTATCTTAGGAACTACTGGGCTGATTTGAAAAATCTTTCAGTGTTAGATAGCCCATTTATTGAGTAAGGCTATAGGCTATATATCGTCACGCTAAAATTTAAACTTAATATTTTATCTAACTTCATGCGGATGAAGTCGCGAGCACAGCTAGTATTTAATAAACAATAGATATATATTCCCAACATCGAAACACAAGGGAAACGAACCTATTTATCCATATTCTATATGATATTACCCTTATTGGCGGCCCTTTGTGCATTGTTTATGGGTTAAAAGGTTATTGGCTATCGTCCATACGTATTATGCAACATTGTTTATGATAAGAAATTAGATAGATACATCAATTAAAGTAATACAACTTTAGATTTTTAGTATAATTACAAAATTGCAATTACACGGTCGTACGGCTTACTATTATTTGATACTTCAATATTTATTCATCGAGTAAAATGTTAAGAAAAATCAAATAAGACCGAGATGCATTGTAACTTAATAGAATTAATTATGATGTTTTTTTATTAGACACTGATGTTTTTTCAAATAACTCACCTTTTTGCCGTTAACAAAAAATATTAAATCCGTTTCTTTATCCACAGGTAACACATCTTCAAGATTGTTCATTGTTAGATATCGATATTTTTGACATTAATTTACATTAAATGTTCGATAACGTCTGCAACAAGCGGAGAGGTAAGTAAAACTAAACGTCTCGATACGTTATGTACCTACGTGAGATCGTATCGTAGGTCGTTATAGCGAGTATCTCATTTTACACAATGTTAGTGAATCGGCAAACGTTGCTCAGCAAATCAGTACATGTTATACGATCTAAATAGTACCAGGGATGTCAATAACCTCTACTATAGGACACGAAAATACAGTTGGCAGGGAAAGATATCACGTTGAGTAGGTATAACAGATCATACTTCCGATCAATGAAAAGGCCAAAAATTGATTTGATATTAAAATAAAAAACGGCCTAGTAGAGCGTGTCAAGACACGCTTATATAGACGGGTTCCGTATCTGATACGCTATAAATGTATTTGTTAAATAACTTCAAAAGTTGTTGTCCGATTTTGTTCAAAATAATTTTCCTAATGAGTTTTTAGCTGGTTCTATCAACATAGAAAATTTCAAGTTTCTATGTCTAATAGTTTGGAAATGGAAGGATCAACCTTTCGAGCAGAAAGACAGACGGACGGAAGGACGGACGGGCAAGGGTTTATAATATTTAGTAAGAAATTATAAGGGTTCCTTGTAGTACTACGGAACCCTAATATAAAAATCAATCTAAATATCAAAACTCCCTTATTGACACATAGGACATCTACAAAGGCAATGATAAATGGCCTTCAGTACGATGAGAAACTTATTAATATGAAATTAACTCAAGAGTGAATAGGTTCATTCTAGGCAAGCGCGCTCCACCATAGACCGCATCTACACTTTATCAAGTGTGACTGCGGGCAAGCGCTTGCCTATCTCCAATAAAAAAAAAAAAAAAAAAGAACATAAAATATCGATATGAAATATATTCGTAATGCAATAGTAACGTACTTTCTATTCGAAACACGTTCTTCCCATCCACAGTATCGGGTTTTGTATCTGATTCCGGCAGGACTGTAATAAAATCTATCCTCCTTTTAAATTCCGTCTTTTATATGAAACATTGTTCAAATGTTATCCGAAGAATATCCTATTCGTAAGGTGAACAAAATATGACAAATACCGAATTAAAAAAAAACTCAGTAAGTGTCTTATACTTTGATTTTCCTTAACAATATTATGATAATATAATAACGATAATGGGTATTAATTTTCGATAACATAATACATTGAATAACGTTACATTAAATCGCGCATGAAAAGATTTATTATTAGGAGTATCTACAATTAACCTATCCTATCCTACTGATATTATAAACGCGAAAGTTTGTACACATGGACGTATGGATATATTGATGTCTGGATGTATGTTTGACGCTCTTTCCCGGAGAAACTAGTCAATGGATTTCAATAAAACTTTACAATAATATAGTTTATACATCACAATAACATATGGGCTATAAATTATAAATATATTGTGTGAATTGTCCAAAATGTAGCGATAAATGCCGAGTAAGTAGGAGAAAATTCTGCCATCTGCGAGCTATTCTGGCGTGCGCTGGAAGAACCTTTAGAGTTACACGTATATGGTATATGAAGGAAATGTTTATCTCAAATAGTTTTATAATAAGCTCGCGACAGGATATATCTCATGGTTAAGCCATTAACGTCTAAATAGTGAATCTTTATGGATCAGGAAAGGGAACGGGGACAGTATTGTAGGATAATAGAATGTAGTATATTTGTAACGGACACGTTGGTGTCTTTTCCGGGTTCTTATTGATAGGGATCAATAATACGCCAACTTGTCATAAACTTCTCGTAGACTGTACAAAGCACTTTTATTTACACGGATAATCACGAAGTAATGGGAACGTTTAGGCACACCTTAAGTGTGAAACAAAGGCTGACAGTAGTACAAGTTGTAAGCGAGTAAATAGAGCGAGTTAGCGCTATTGCTGTCCCCCTCTATCTCGCTCGCTTCGTTTGTACCAGTGCCAATCCCCTTCAGTCGAGTTGATGACGTCGGGTACGGAGGTCGTCGCCAAGAAGCTCTTGTGTATTTTGTGTCCGCAACAAAGACAATTTACATTTAAACGTGATTTACAAATGCATAAAAAGTTAGCATAGAGATAAATCTCACTGCACTTACAGGCGACTACAGCATGAGTAGAATAGAATAGAACAAGACTTAATATTAACTAACAAAGTATTAAAGGAAATAAGCTAAAGTAAGTGTTATCGTAACAATGAGAGAAGGAAACTCTAATTTACTTATACTAACATCGTGTCACTAAGACAAGCTGGCAGATTGAATAATTACGTTTTTAAATTTATGCATACTATTATGCCAGATATCAGCTTCATGAGATTTGACAAAGCTGTTGTAATTTCTGCAAACTCACTTTAGTGGAGAGAAAAAGCCCGTATAGCAGCACGAGTAGTAAACAATTTGTATTTTGATTTTCGAGGCAATCTAGATGGAGCTAAACACAAACTCTGGATAAAATATCTGGTGTATCTAAGAGGCTATTAACTCGTTTATACAGAAACAGGTTGTCCTGGATATATCTCCGACTCTGCAATGAGACTTTCAACCTTTAGACTTCAATCTTAGACGACATTCTAATAGAACGCGACGTGCGATGCGAGCAAACTTAGTTCGATGAAACATATTGATCTTAAAGCACTTGATCGTAACGCACAACGCTGAGTTGTACGACATGTAGCATCGGACACATAATTGAAAGATTAATGCCTAGAAGAGTCTCTTGTTATATCGCTGTCTACGTCAGCGGTGAAAGGCAAACGCGGCACACGTGATGACTATTGCAATATTGTGCGTTAAGATGAAGAGACCAATGTTTAAGAAGAGTCCCAGGTGAATTCGCGTGATTACATCACACTTCTACTAGACCATTTTTTAGATATCGACCGTCACCTTTAGATAATATATAGACCTTATGGTATGCATGGGCTCTGATTGCTGTTCAGTGTGATTTAAGTCAGTTTAATTGGTTTATATTTTCTAAATGTTAAATAATCTGGCTCTCCCTCGCACTCACTTCAAATTTATCCCCTTTCTCGTACTGGCCTGTCATCGTGGCCACGCCTTCTTTTCTCTTCACCTTTAAAAAAGGTTTCAAAATCCTCGTTCAAAATGGACAGTTCAGCTGT
This sequence comes from Charaxes varanes, assembly GCA_024363005.1. Classification (NCBI taxonomy): domain Eukaryota; kingdom Metazoa; phylum Arthropoda; class Insecta; order Lepidoptera; family Nymphalidae; genus Charaxes; species Charaxes varanes. The sequence continues at coordinate 1,996,480 of JANCMC010004801.1, read as the reverse complement.
ATATTTCAAAAGAAAGCTAATATGTATTGGTCCAGTTTATTCACATAGTACTTATTAAATAAATTTGCCGGTGTGATAGATGGTTATGGCGCAAGGTTGGCGCGCCCAGCTGTTCAGGATCAATACTTCCCCCGTTTCCCAACCCCCCAGCAATCCGGGCAGATGTATGCTCGCTGTTGTAGCGAGCGTTAACTGGAGGCAACAATGTTCTTTGTTCGGTTTGCATCCCTCCCGTGTTGCCATGCGCCCGCTGCCCCCTGTGCCCCCAGAATGCACTATTCGCCCTTGACACGAACGAAGGGGTAAGCTTTTTGCACGCACGTCAAACAAAGCGTTTATTATTCTATTACATCACAGCAATGCATATGACATGGGTGACATGAAGCTAATTAAGCTGCCATGAAAACGAATGTTTCTCTTTAACAATTATACTCTTGGGATCTAAATGGATGCACAATTTTTTATAGCAAAAAGTACCAGGCAAGGTATATGAGTTTTAAGTATAAATACCCAGTATTCTCTCTTCCTGTTCAACTATGGTTAAAACTGGCGCTTGGAGTGTATTGTGCAATAAAATCGCCAGATCCAGAACTTTTCTGCTGCAATTCCTACATTACCGACATTAAAACGAAATTATTATATTATCAACATTTTCGATACGTACACATAATACCTTTATGTTACAGTTTATTTATTGAAAAAGGAATACTTAAAATAGCCTTGGACAAGCAGGAAACAAAATACAGTTGTCTTTTTTTTTTCGCCTCTTTTCTAACAGCACGCCATATTAATATGAGTAGGTTAGATTTGCATTAGAGGGTAAAAGAGCTCAAATCTAAACATAAAATCATTTTTGTCGCGGAAATAAAAACAGCAGTAACCTTAATAACGCAATATATAGTTTGAGCGATTTATAAAGTAGAAATATTCATAATTCCCGATACAATTCGAGTTCAAATCATAGACAAACAAAGTTCAAGGTCAAAGTGATAATCAATGTCTATGTACACAATATAATATTTTAATATTTATTCTGAATGATTTTCACAGATTTATGTTTATAATAAAAGTTAAAGATTGATAAAATAAAACAAAGAGATGAAACAAAAACTTTTCCAACGCTACGATAATCCGAAAAGAGTATATTCAATGACCAGAACAGTCAGAAATAAAATATTTAACGTAATGGCGATACCAGATTTGCTAGGAAAGTTCGAGTAAATAATAAAAAAAAAATATAAGTCCAACCGAAATCGGTTATCGCATACTCGACAACACATTTTTATTCATTTTTTTTATACTTCTTAATTATATTAACTTGCATCAAAAACGAACACACAAATGAATGTTTTAATTTATTTATAAGATAGTGAATTACTATTGTCCTGATAAAAGAACCGTTATATCGTATTACTGGTTTATAGTTTATAACATTTTTTAACTGAAATATTTCGTTTTACATTTGTGTATACTTCTACATTAAATTTTATAACCGTATAGTAATACTTTTTGCTGTAAATCTTCCATCTGAACATAAACATCCTTGGAAAACCTTGCAAATCCTTATATGGGCTCCGTACTCAAGACGGCCGAAAGAAGGAGTATATGTTCAGATGGAAATTCAAAGTAAACATCAACTTGGACTGTCTCTGCGATGTGACTTAGTCGATGTCACACATCACATCGTGCCCTGCATACCCCTAGACCTATGAAATTAGAACTAATTATTGATTCTGATGACGTCGTCGTCAATGTGGCCGCGTTCTAGGCCGCAATAATTTAATTTAAAAAAAACGAATCGCTACAAGAAGAATACTTTTTGAAATATACAAATGTGGTTATTGTTGTGAATTGTTCATACCAATGTTTATATATTTGATCTCTAATTCTCACGGCAGCTATAGTGACATTTCTTCAATTTCATGTTTGTCAAATTACAGACTTATATGAATAAAAAGCCGGCGCCGCACTATAGCCTATTAAGAATGGAGCTTCGGAAAATAACACTGATTTATTTCGTATTCTTCTGTAACCTACCACGATATGACTTACGAAAATCTACAACCGACAAGTGAAAAATAGACAATGTTTAACAATATTATGTTGGGTACCATATTACCAAAAAACCTGAAGCAATAGAACCTTTGCCTTATCCAGAGAGAAAAGAAACGTACGCTACATCAACGTCAGCTGTCAAATGCAATCTGATCGAACTTATCTATTTTGTTTTTACGAAATGTTATTACAGTGTTTATCGCTATTTTGATACTTTATTAAGCTTGATTTTATAGTAAATGTAAATGGGATAATTTGTTTAACGCTAAAAATGACTTGTTAGTTCTTAAATAAGTGACTGATGGCAGCTTTTTCTCGTTTTGTAGGAAATATAGTGTGGGTAGTGAGTGTCGTGTGATTTTGTTAACTAAAAGTACGATGGAAGGGAATAATGGAAATCCAGAACGAGAACGTGGCCTGTGAGTGATATAAATCTACTTACTGTAATTTTATTTACATCTTTTACACACTTAGGGGTATTTAATATATTATGTTTATATAATGTATTGTGTTTATTTATATATTTCAATTATAACTATGACATGAAAATACAAAGAATGAAAACTATTGCCTATGTATTTTTTTATGTATTAAGGGACATACGAGCAGGCGGTTCACTAGATTAGAGTTTGGATTCACTAGGACATAGCAGAGAGTTGCAACGTCCTAGTGAATGCATGGAATACTAAGAAATTTAATTCTACTCAATATTCTTATTAATATGAATCTTATTTGATATTTTACAGACTTGGTGTTGAGCACAGTGCAGCAGAGGGGGATGGTGACAGAGCGAGGTACAGGTATGGTTCCTATGTTATTATGAAATATATTTTGTATGGTTTTTAGCTTATAAGAATTGAATATATAAAAGTTTTAAATACTTGATGGAATCAGGCGTTACTTTGCTGAAATCTCTAACATGTATGAAAAATCTTAAATGGCTTGACCAATTCTTATAACAATTTGAGGCAAAGTTGGTAGGTCGTAAACCATTTTATACACCTCTAAGTGATAATGGTTGCTCACAATGACGAAGTCGCAGGATACACCTTGTAATATAAAAAATTAGGCAAAGTAGTTTAGTTTTATATTCATATAAGAGTTTCATTAACAATTTTATTTGTGTGTTGTGTGTTCAGAGTGTAACATCACTCTTAATTAAGCTCCATTGATGGTCACATATGAATATGTTGCTCTATCATTATCCAGACTAGACTTATTCCATTACCCAAATAGACTATGCAAATATGACATGTAGAGATTAATGTTTCAATGAAAACCAACAATCCTAAATAATATCTGATAAAAATAGACAAGTACTTTTGACATGATAAATGAGGTTACTGTAATGCGTGCCATCCATGTTACGGTTACCAGAGAGGCTAATTACAGGAGAGTCTGTTGGGCAGGTTTTTGAAGCTATGCAAGCGACCGGTGCAAAATTGAATACCCATTTTTAATCAATTTTTCACATTACTCTGGAATGACCCCCATACATGTGACCAGCATGTTGACAAACTGCGCAGGCAAATTTGCCCCATCCAGTACACTGTAACATGGATACCAGCCATAACTGCTTTAGTATTAATTATTAAAGTTTATTTATCATAACCGGTCTATTGCATTGTTACATCATTAGACTCTTGTATGTTATTTAATTTGTCAGACTATAACAAATGTTTTTTACTTAGATCTTGACTATATAAAGTCTTATATTATACATAATTATAAAAAGTTGATTTGTCAAAATATTATAGAGATATAGATGGAGCTAAAAATGTTTTACTTCAATTAAACTCAAATGATATTTTATTCAAGTAGACTTTTACAAGCTCTTTTTCTTCTTTTTGTTATGTTGTCTAAAGTACAGTCGTTGTTTTCAGTATGATGGTGCGGTGTGCGTCGCAGTCGTCTCTCGATGAGTCGTCGCAGCGGCGAGAGTCCAGCGAGAATGGCGCTGGTACTCAGCATGCTGCACAACTTCTGGATGCCCTCGCCCGACTTCGAAGGGATGATGTGCTGTGTGACGTGCGACTGCAGGTGATTGGAGTGATAGGATATTGACGTTTCATGCCTTAACTATTCTACTAAAGTCGGTATACACAGGACACAGGTATTAAGTTGTTTTCCTTAAAAACAGATGTCTGTATGTCATATAGCTCTATGTATTCATTATTTAAAAAACGAATGCTTTAGACCACACAACTAAAGTAAAATTTCTTTAGTCCAATCACACTTCTCGTAACGCTTTCGTCTTGCATTGTCCAGTTTACCCCCCAAGACAAGAGTGCGTAAAGAAGTACTTAAAAAAAACATGTTTAAGGCGAGCTGTCGCGAGGCGGGCGCTGGCGAGGCAGGGGCCTCGGCAGAGGGCCCGACGGGTGGCGTATGCGCACATCGGGCGGTGTTGGCTGCTTGCTCCCCGTACTTCCGCGCCATGTTCACACAATTTGACGAGCGGACGAGGCCCACCATCACCATACAGGTACCTCTGGACTGCTGCCCTTATACAATTTAACGTTTATATTCTTCTAAGATATCACGCATACTACTCAACTAGTATAATATGTAATATACCAAAGGACATTCATTTCAGACTAGTAGACACAGACAGACTTTTCATTCACAATTGTCATTTCTTAAAGCTAACAGTTAAAGAACTTTTTTTTGACATTGATTACCTGCCTATTATGATTGAGAAAATTTGACATTTGTCCCTTTTAGGATGTGGAGCCGCAAGCACTAGAAGCTATAATCGAGTATGTCTACAACCCTGAATCTCTAGTCATCACTGAAGACAATGTACAGGTAATGTTGATAAAGAATTGGGTCTCCTCCACCTGCAGGATCAAAAAAAGAAGTATTTAAATTTCGATCAGTTAATAGGGGTGATCTTAATCGATTAAAATATTCGATTCAAAACAGCTTGGAAAAGTCGTATAAGTATAAATAATCTTTTGAATTTGAATTAGGACAACCAAGGTCGTCCATAGAACGTGCAGACTTTGGTTCAGAGGTATAAAATGTCCATGCTTGTGCACAAATTCTATTTACTTGACCATTTTCCTTCCTGTACTACATATATTAAGAAGCAATGTTGCTACAATAAAATCATTGAAGCAGTTATTTATTAATAAATATAATATTTAATGTTGGAAAGTTGACTTTTTTTTACTTACTGTATCAAGTGAAGACTTGCGAAAAGATACTGGCAGAGAGTAAAGCCAAAAACAGTGCGTAAAAGTGCGTACTTAAGGAGGCTAATAATCGCCCCTGTAACAGAAAACGGCAGTCTAATATAACTGCAATAAGGGTTATTTTTAACTTAATTCCTCGTTCGTAATGTCAAACTGTTCGACTGGAGTTGTGCCTCTAGCATGTTTCCTCATGTCAGCATGTCTTTGTTTTCCTCATGTCAACATAGCTGAAATAATACCCATAGTATGACAAGAGTCTACTTTAACTGTTTATCAGAAGACAGTCAATAGGCTTGTTTGTTATCGCAGTCAAGGCACTGCAAAAACAACGTAAGTGCCAATAGAAATTGCCAATTCAAAAATAGTCTAACGAAAAGGCCCGATAAAGATTTGCAAAGGTAACGATGGAATTTTTCTGCTTTGAATTAGTAGTATCGTTAAGTTAGATTTAATTTCCTTTTTTTGAGCGGAAACCTAATTATTTTGCTAGTAAAGTTGTCTATGTTATCTCTTATACCAGCAGGTGTTACCAAAATAAGGAAACATATTTTTTATCTTATCTATTTACATATACTGATGTATTTACATTCAGTACATTAATTTAATTTCCACGTTACAAACAGACACTTAAATTTTATTATTTGTGTATAAAGTGCAGTAACGGGAAAATATGGGCGAATGGCTAGTTTATGGCAACATCATTTATATGCTGCAGATGTCCATGGGTGACGGTAACCACTTACGATCAGGTGGACTTTCTGCCCGTTTGCCCCCTTTTAATCTATAAAAAAAAAAAAAAATAGATTTAATACCCTTAAATCAAATAAAAAAAATCGGCCAATATCTATACTATATACAAAAGAAAGTCGTTGGCTGCAAATTCGTGGGCTTAGAACCAGGAGACGAGCATAAAATAAAAGATAATTATCAGTCCAAATATCAGGAACGGGAACGGGAACAGGATCGAAAATGGGATTGGGAGCGGGAGCGGAAATAATATAATAGGATGTAGTAAATATTAAGTAACTCAACGTTCAGACAGGACAACGTCTGCTGGATCCGCTATTAATAATATATTGAAAAGGCATAAAATAAGCAGACGAGCATAAACTCGGGCAAGATTATATTTACCGGGTCCGCGAGTAATTCATGACATTGACCCATGTACAGGCATTATTTTTAGTGTGTAGTTAATAATAAAGCCGATCGTGCGTCGCAGTATGGAAGGAAGCACATTTAATATATATCTATTCTAAGTATTAATATAAGCTGTAGATAGATTTCAGCATAGTAAAGTTAAAAAGCACATCCTTAGAATTTCCATATAATCCTCGTATTCCCCCTTCCTCAAATTCAGCATTAAGGCCATCAAATGGAGGGCCTGACAACGCCCTCTCGTTTCTGTTAGCTGACGTGGCATCTAGTGCTCGCTCTGATGGACGAGTGTTTCGCGTCTAACCAAGCTTATTTTATAGACAATTTGCGTGTTTGAAAATCTGAATATATGCCGAAATTCTTAAAGTATATTTTTAACGCGATGGCTTAGAATATACGACTAGAAATAAATTGATACATTAATGTTATATACGTAAGTTAATAATGTACAAAGCGGCGATTTTACTATCTTTAGACAAAGTATTTGTTGTTTGAGGAGGTCGTGGCCTAATCAGTGGTCGGCATTTGAGTCGATCGCTAAGTTAAGTTGCTCTAGCTGCAACCGGGAGATAGATGGGTGACCCATTCTAGCACTGGTTTATATTTGATATCCGACCTCCTCCGTGTTTTGGAAGGCGCGTAAAACTCTTGAGGGAAAGGCGGCGAAATGAAAAGATTTTTTGTATAACTATTAAACTAGAATAAAACACAATACTTGTAGACATATTTTATGTTTAAGCTGGTATATAAGCTCAATGCCTGTCTGATATTGAGCAGGTCCCGTAGATACTTACATTTTCTATAGATATTTACAATTTCGTGTAAATATTTTATAATTTCTATAGATGTTTACAATTTGTATAGATATTAACCAGGTATTTAGCAAAAGGTAGGTGGCACATATACTGATTTCTTTGTCCATTTTCGTCCAAATGCGTGTCGGCGTAAACTTGCTTAAGATCGATATAGTATATTCCTATAAAAGATAGTTCTATAAAACATATGACTTAAACATTGTTTTGTTGTAAGTAAGATAATGGATATTATAATATCGGGTTTTCGATCTCAATAGACAGTATAAGTGTGTAAGATGGCCTAAACCTTTTTTAAAGGCCGTCAACTCATCTGCGAGAGTTCTGGCGGTGCAGATGTCTGTGGGCATCGGTAGTCATTTATGCGAGGAACCATCTGCTCGTTTGCCAATTTATTTATTAAAAAAAATGTGACGTCACAAGTCTATTAGGGTGTTGGTCTCCATAATGCCGACCACAGTGGATCCGCTCCTGATATTAACTCCTGAGTAGCCGGCCTTATGTCTCTCTTCATCAGCACAAATACAGCACTACGCGAATTGTTTGACTGTGGTTTTCTGTAGACTTGCGAACTTCCCCAGTAGGCAAAGTCTAATTTGCAACAAAGAAATTTTGTTATAATTTGGCTCTTCAAACTCATCCGTATCTTCAAAAGACGTTTAGAGCTGTTGGTTTGATAGTGTACCTCAAAACGTAATTAAATTTCCAATTACAATACATAATCAACCTCAATAGATCAATGGGTTTGAAGTCTTCGTTCGTCTTTGGTTCGAATTCTGACTCCACTGGATTATCCTCTAAGTTTTTCAGCTATATGCTTAGATGTAAATGAAGGTATATATCAATTTTAATTCTTAAAAAAATAGTTTCAATAATTTAGAGATTATTAATGGTATTGGATTAACATACGAATGTACATTTGTAAAATGGCTTGACAGATTTTGAAAATTGAGTCAATTTTGTATGTCCGTCTGTTTCGGCTGAGCGCCAAAAGGTTAATCCATTAATTGGGTCACACGTTAGGGGGGTTCCCCGAAATGTGACATTGGGCAGGGGGGTCCAAAAGCTTTGTGACGTCACATGTCAAAATTAAAAAAATCAAAACAACATTGAAAAAAAAATTAAATCTGCTTTTTAGTTCTTTATTTCTATAATACATGCATAAAATTGGAAATATTTGTGAGGTCACATCAAGGGGGAGGTGGTATATAAAATGTGACAATGAGTGATGGGGGAGCGCGTTAAAAATCGTAAATTTCGTGTGACCTAATTTGTGGATGACCCCAAATAGTTGAATTGATTTTGACAGGAGCCACATTTGCATATAGCGTCTTAATTTAACTAAATAGTAAAGAAATTCAATTTAAAACCAAAATTGTAAGCAAATGTTTTTTAATAACCTCCACGTGAATAAAGTAACGAGTAATAATTACTTAAATCAATTGATTAGATTTTATTAATAAAGATTTTCTCAAGCAAGAAAGTGCTCGTAAATAACAGATGAAAAAACAATTTCATCGAAGACAAAGTTAATAAAATTACAGATAATATTATGCCAGCAAGACGAAATTCTAAATAGGAGAAAACCAAATTGTGTTTAACAATTTGTATCTTAATTAAAAGATGGATACTTAGCTTCGAGGTAAAATATTCAAGTAATATTATATCTTAAAGGGGCTGAAATTTAAAGACATAAATACCTGTATTTGAGTAAATTTGTAACCAAAGAGACTCGCCAGTATTTACTTTAAGCCATTAATTCGGCTAATTAGAATTTTTATCTCTTAAAATATTCGAAGATCTGCCTTACTTAATATGGTGTACAAGGTGTTGTATTTGATCAAGATAGTATGGAGATTTTAATAAAGAGTAACATCTTTTAAGCGTAAAAAGTAGAAAAATAACATTATAGCCTTTTTTTTTGAGGCGTATCAAGAGGCCCTATCGTTATTGCGACCAGTAAGACCTATTGTAACTGCCTCATTTTATAGCTCATCCTCAAGACCAGCAGAGCACATAAACAGTCATAAAATTGAAAAATATATTTTTTAGGGATCCGTACCTCTAAAAGAAAAACAGTAACTTTTATATTATTGTATAAAATTTTTGCTCATCTGTCTGTAAAGACCGTTTTTCTCAGGAAGGTGTACAGGTATGATGTTGAAATTAATACGAAATACTGAAGTATGCTGTCCCTTGATGCTGAGAAAAAATTAGCCCTCTAAATCACATTCTAACGATATGACAAAGATATGGCTGATTATATCACAACTTATAGGGTGCCTCCATTTGGCCTAGAATCATGACATTTGATAAGAAAAATTTAGACAAGTATAGGAAATAAACTGAAAACTGTAAAATTGTTGTTATATTGCAAAAAATAAACAGTGGTGATTCTGTCAAAAAAAATGTTATTAAAACATATGTCTTAAAATAATCTGATAAAGTATTATTTGATGGTACAGAACCACTATTGTGCCAGTGCGACTCACACTTGCCTGTTTTTTATTATGTCTGAAGTCTATTCTTTATGCATATTACAAAATACTGTTTTTTGTAATAAAGATAAGAAGTCCCATTTTGATATAGAAAGAAGCAAAGGTCAAAGTGATAGAAAACCTCGAGTCAGTATCCTGGTTCAATGCACTCTTGCACCATCGTATGCAAAGGAATGGTTACAATATTGGTTGTCTATGGAGTAGAAATATTTTCCTCCATTCTTGATTAATAAAAACATTAGTTAAGTAATTTTATAATTAAAATTAACACTTTCTTACACTTGATTACTTCTATATAATCTATACTATTTAATTATTACTAGAGTTCCCTGAATGGTCGTAATTTTCCCACAAATGTTTTTGCGTACAACAACATAATAGATTGTTTTATTCACAGAAAAATAAAATTTGACAATTAATATAACATACGGTTGTCACGACTCGCAAATTTGCTTTGACATCATCTAATATATGTGTAAGTAAATGGTGTGAGTCGTTTGGCATTGGTGTGCATGTGATTTAATATGAAAAAAAGTAATGATAATTTGAAAAATAGTAGCATTCGCACTTCTTTTTCTATATGAACAACAATTGTGCCCAATTTCGTACCTTTCCATCTAAATTGTGTATTATTATATAAGTATATTTATGTACAGTGTTATTTATACCAAATAAAAGTTTTTCTTCTTCTTCTTCATATCATACACAATCCAGCTAAGTGGGGAAATAAAAGAAATAAAAACAGACACACTCTGCAAATGTATCACTTTTTTTTTCCTTTTTAAAATAATTACTGGAGAAAAGTTAAAGAAAAAAGAGAATAGGATTTATAGAATAGGAGTTTATGCAGGGTGACTGGTGAGACACTTTTTTTTTTATTGTCATCAATGGGCCAGTCAACTTGAAGGTTCATTCGTATCCGTTGGGAAATACCGAAGCGGATAAGTGATTCCATGAAGGCAATTTCACCAGAACAATTTTCAAATGAACAAAAGTTTACTCACTTGGCTATATGGTCGGCCAGTTGCTGCGGTAACGAGTCTACCGTCGGTTCGTACGGTGTGAACACTTGCACCTTCTCGGGGGGCGCACCGAGAGCCGCCAGGGCCGCTCTAGCGGCTGCCAATTTTGCCAATTTCTTGCTAGACCCTAAAATATTTAAACGCAAAAGTCTGTACAAATGGATGTATGGATGTATATTTGACTTCCTTCCTTTCACGGACATACCACTGAATGGATTTTAATAAAACTTTACAATGTGTTTCACATATCAGAATAACACAAAGATATCGTGTGAATTGTCCAAAATTCAACGATAATAATCGTTATATTATAAATGTATAACCTTACACGTGAGTCGCCCTATCTATTGGTGAAAACTGCATGATAATGCGTGCAGTATTACGCAAACAGACAGACAGACACGGCAAGGACTTCGTCTTTCAATATATGATGATACTAATGGAGGAGGGAAACTCAAGACAGCAGGAGGCCTTTGCCAAGAGGCAAAGTGCACTTTGAGACATATTATATGACATATTATGTGATGATACTAGTATGTAGGGTATATTTAAAACTCACCATAACCTTCGAATATCTGATCCTTGATCTGGCAAACGACCTTGAACCTCATGTCTTCCATTCCCTCAGATGGACGCCGACTACGACCCGAAGAGCGCGAGGGCGAACCTGGTCGAGGAGCTGAAGCGCAGAAAGCTTCTAATTAATCTCTTGTATACCTACACAGTGGTTTGTTTCTGGAAATTTAGGTGGTTTTCTTTCCCCTACCCGACAGACATTGTCCTGCGCGAACTTTTGATGGTTTAATCTTACTAATAGCGGAGCCAGACATGAGTACTATTTTTGAGTAATTGACCTTCATAGTGTTTTGATTGTAGTGTTAAGGTGGTTCCCCCTAGCATTTCCAAACAGTTAAATGCAGAAACATGAAATTTTCCATGTTGATAGAACATGCTAAAAACTCATTAGGAAAATTATTCTGAGCGAAATCGGTCAACAATTTTTGAAGTTATTTAACAAATTCTTATTTAGCGGGTACCAAATATTTGAAATCAGAATAGATGTAAGAAAGTCTATCTTGCAGACTTGGATAAAATGAAAAAAATGATCTGTATATGTATAAATAAATATATGAAAGAATATAAAGCAATATAAAAATTGTCAACCTGGGATTCGAACGACCAATGGTATTACTAAATTGAGGCACGCTCAAATTAGTAATACCATTGGTCTCGTGAATGCACTACGGTAACCTATATGCCGGAGCCGGACATAGCATAAAGTGTTTGTATATTTTTGTCCTTATAGACTATAAAGTTCTACAAAACTTTGCGAAGCTACACAAAGTTCTCGGCAACACTACATGATTATTGAAATGATCATTCAAATGAAGAAGCATTAGAATAGTGACAAAAATCGTCATATGATTTGGATTAAAGCCCATTTGAACGTCAATCAAAAGGTCTATTTTTAATTCAAATTAAGATAGATTTCCTCCTACAATATTTTAACGTATCTTGGGAGGTTTAGGCAACGCACGCAATTCAATCGCACAAAATTACGTTACAAATAATTGAAATTCTCGGTTTTTACCTTCTATAATATATTTGTATTTGTATAAACTATCTCCTTGAATGATTCTATTTATAGTTGAAAAGCGCATTAAATCCATTGCTAAGATACATACATACACGTACAAGGGCGGGAAACAACTTCATTTTATTTTATTTATTTACTTAATATAGTAAAACATACAGCTTAAAAATATCGCTTAAGTACAATTTTCCTTTGCGCCTGGAGCCCATTCTAGATATCTGTCGAGTGGCAGCTTTGCCATCTTTATTCCATCTCTTTTAGCCTTTGATGTCACAAGTTTATTTGGGTAGTGGGTATGCCCATCGTGCTCACTACGGTGGATCCGCGTCTGATAAAAAAAGAAATATTGCCTTGGAGGCGTGTTATTATTGACTATGCTCTCATCTTTCGCCGCAGCTCAATCGTTTCTCATCGAGCTGCAATGTATCGCTATTGTATTTGCTAGAGGCTTCGCTACTCATGTCGATTGCCAATTGAAAGGAATTGCTCGCTGGCTGCCTGCAAATATCTCGTATATCACAGATAATCAAGCTCAGACTATTCCCTATATAATGAGGAAAACCTACGACTGTTATATCACAGACTATAAAAGAAATGCCTTACTGGGTTGCCATAGAAAATAAAGAAAATTTATGACTGTTAAATCACAGACGATAAATGAAATACCTAACAGGGTTGCCATACAAAACAATGGTATTCTATGACTATTAAATCACAGACGATAAATGAAATTGCCATACAGGGTTGCCATCCAATGTAATAAAAAAATTATGAATTTTAAATCACAGACGATAAATGAAAAGCCTTACAGGGTAACCATGCAAAATTAAGAAAATCAATGATTGTTAAATCACAGATAATAAATGAAATTCCTAACAGGGTTGCCATACAAAAAAAGTAATAACTTTTGCACAAACTTAAATAAAAAGTGGCCAAGAGCGTATCAAGACACGCTTATACAGAAGGGATTCGTATCAATTACGCGATAAAGATACTTGTAAATTTATAAAATATTATATATTAAATTTGTAGAATATTTGTTAAATAACTTTAAAAGTTGTTATCCGATTTCATTCAAAATAATTGTCCTAAGGAGACTTTAGCTTGCCCTACATGGGAAATTGCAAATTTCCACATTTAATAGTTTGGAAATGCTAAGAGAGGACCACTTTGCAGGCGGTCAGACGGATGGACGGACAGAGCGAAAATATAAGGGACCTTTCACTGTCTTTTATATACATACATAGATACACCCAGACTTCCCGGGAGTCGAAAACACCCTAAACCTGATAAAAATAGTGCCTTAAAAAGAACCTAAAATTGCTACGGTGCTTAAATTTTGTATTCTCTGTCAATTTGTCAATACGAGTGTGCAAGTTCTTTAGTATTTGTGTTATATCTTGTTATTTCAAGGTTAAATTTGTTGTTAGATGTTGTGTTAAGCTTTTTATGTGTTTGTTTTATTTTACTGTTGCTAAACAGTCAAAATGAGTGACAAACCTAAACTAAGCATTGGAAAACACTGGTATGTTTGTTGACCTTTTGTTTCAAGACTAAATGAATAGGTTATAAAGACCTTCAAACAAAAACATTTTCATGTAAAATGTTGCCACGACGAGGCCATTCTTTTATGTTACAAGGAACAAACTAACAGGTGGTTTACGTAAGTGACTACCGACGCCCATGTACATCTGCACCACCGGGAGGCTAGCGGATGCCGGCCTTTAATGACGAGATTAGATCACCGAATCTCACAAACCGAACGAAACGCGAATCGAAAAATGTAGATTGAAAAGAAATGTTAACAAGATAGAATTAAAGTGGGACAAATAAAAAAAAGTATTTTTAAGTTACGAACAAATATACTAATAGACATTAATTATGTAGTTATTTTGAAATTACAAACAGTCACTACAATTTAATTTATACGTTTTGTTGGTTGGTAAGTTTTTCGTGTAATAAATCTGCTAAAAAAGTCGTAATTCGGCAATAAATATAAATATTTAAATGCAGACAGCTACACGGGTAAGCACGCCATCTCAACTTAAAATTTAGATTCCAGTTTTGAAATAATGTTGTTTTGAATTACTTTGTTATGAATTACTGGTGAAATGTCGTGTTTTTTTTTTTAATGTATATTGGCTATTCGCTATTTAAATTTTGCATCTTTTTTTAAGTAGGCTATACTGTTCCACAGCTGGGCAAAAGGCCTCCCCTTTTTCCAACCACACCTTCCTTTGCTGACCCATTTGAATCCATTTCTTTCCTGCAAAGGCGTTCAAGTTGTCTCGCCTCCTCTTCTTCACCTAGCTGCTCGAAATAAAAAACCTATAGGACAGAAGTGATACAGTTGACATAATACCTTAAAGTCTAAAAAGGAATACCTACAAATTTGTAGTTACATCACAAATAAAAATTGCGGTTACTGTGGCAAATTGAAAGAAACCTTATGACAAGTGTAAATCTTAAATTAACCTAAATATAGTATTACCTGATAGTATGGAACCCTTAGTGCGCGAATCTGACTTACACTTGCCCGATTTATTTTAAATAAAAAAACCAAATGCCTAAAAATTCGCCCGTTAGACAAAAATAGTAAAATATTTTATCTTTATGTTTGGTTGTTTAGTTTTATTCCAATTATGTAAGTTTTTCCTGAGAAAAAAATACAAATATTTCTGTTATGGATTTTCACGACTATTTTCTCAAACTACTTTATAAAAATGTATACCAGGTTTGTGTATTCTTTATTTATCTCAAGAATATTTAACTTCGGCATAAAAACTGGATACTCCGTTATCCGTATTAGTCCGGTATTTACTACCCGGCCCAAAATTTATACCCCGTTAGGCGTTTTAGATAAGTATTAGCTGACCACGCAGAAAATACAGCTAGCTAGTTTAATTTAATTGTAGTTTTGTAACTGATCACACATTATTAGTATAATATATAATAAAAGAGCGCTAAAGAGTTATATTAGTTAATTTAATATATATTAAATAAGAGTGTGTCAAGACACACTCCGAGAGTCCGGAGAGCTCCGATTGGTTGATTAGTGGATGCCACTTTATAGACGTTGATTGTATGTGATCGCGACCGAATTTTAAGCAAGATAATATAATAAACTTTGTTGGGACAATAAACTTATATAGAAGAATTTTGTATATAATGAGCGATAAAAATATTTATTAAATGACTGTGTTGAATAATATTGTAAATTGTAATAAAAAAGTTGTCAAATTTCATTCAAAATAATTTCCCTAACGAGTTTTTAGCATGTTCTATAATATTCTATAACATTTTACGGAGTGGCCAAGAGCTTGTAAAGGCACGCTTGCACAGAAGGGTTCTGTATCTGATACACGATACCTTTGTTGAATAACTTCAAAAGCTGCCTGCAAGCGTGGCGGCGGTATAGAAAATTTACTTTTAGATGTCCATTCCACTAGCTTAACGTTTTTTTTAAGTTCCAACGCTCAGTTCATTCGACGACGTCGTCCACGGTCGAACACGCCGCCACGTCGTGCCTGTATCATCTGTCCGTAACAACTTTGTTTATGAGCAAAAACCAACAAGCGTTGCTGTGTGTTGCACGAGTTTGTATATATACGTTTCAGAAACAGTGTTTATGGTAAAGTTGATAAGAAGTGCATCATAAACAGTTTATTAAGAAATCTTGTCTAATGAATACTCTCCTTTAGTTCCCAGCACTAACTTTAAACACATCACATTTTGAGGAGGTCGTGGGCCTTCCCGGTGGCCTAAACTCGTCATTAAAGGCCGGCAACGCATGCTAGCCTTTGGTCGTACAGATGCCCATGGGTGTCAGTAGGCACTTAGGTGTCTGCTGCCTGCTCGTTTGCCCGTTGTAACATTTAAAAAAAATCTTTTAATTTGGATTTTACTTATTAATGAGTTTCTGTTAAGATAAACTTCATTCTCATTACAGACGTCTGTAACGCTGAGGCGGCTAGTATATTATTAAAGACGTCTCTGGATAAAGGTATCCTAAACCAAATTGCTAATCATCTTTTAGGCAATGGTTCATTATTTGCACCAGGTAAGTTTCAAAATGCAAATACATATATTTGGTAGAGTGGCGCTGATGGAGGAGGTCGTGGCCATATAAATTATTATTTTATCGTATTGAACATTAATTTAAAAATTTGAAAAAATATATGGCGTATTGTGAACATTTCAATTAATTTGCGTTGGAAATAATCCAACACGGAATTTTTCAACGAGCAAACTTATACAGCATTCAAGCCGTCATTGAAGATACATGTTTGATTTTTGTAATGTCAACACTTTTTTTACATTTATAAATTATTAAGTCAATTTTAAACGGATAATGAATATACGAAAGTACGTCTTTTATAAAAAAAAATCTCGGTACAAATTAACATTATGGAATTCGTGTCTTTTTACTTTATAAAAAAATCCCGGTACAAAGTAATAATATGGAATTCGAGATAGTTCCAAAAATAAAGGAAATAATTTTCATATTATTTTTATCTTGACGCATGAGAAAAAAGCTGTACCATGAATGGAAATATTGTCCTTTATTAGCCTAATTTTTACTGCTACGTCGAGCGGTTCTTATATACCCACAGAATAAGATTCTGTAATAAAAGTGTTATAAACTTTTATAGTTTGGTACTTAATTTTTTTTTAATTAACACCATTCCTCAAATTTATATTTTTTGTAAGGTTGTATATTATGTTTAATTTGGCAATTCAAGACCTGTAATACCTATTTTATTGATTTCTCAGTCAACATATGGCGTGTTCGAAGGAAAATAATGGCACCAGTTTTCACGCCGAAGTATATCGACAACTTAATAGAAGTATTTGTATCCAACAGCGACATAATGGTAGACCGGCTCAGACAAGTGGTAGGAAAGGGAGATTTTTCATTTTGGGATTACTTTTCAACCTATTCACTGACAACTGCTTGTGGTAAATATTCTGATACCTTGTAAGAATTAAAAATCCCTACGACACACACGCACACACACTCACACAAACGCGCACTAAGACGCGCACATACACGCGCACACACGCGCGCACGCACTTACGTGCCCACACTCGCTAACGTGCAAACGCGCATGCGCGGAAACGCACACATGCGCATACGCATACATACGCACACACACACATAAATATATATCCTATAGATATATATATCAGATAGATATATACAGTATCACCTAATTTATGATATTTGGCAAGGTCGTTTGTAGTTAGTAGGCATTAGGAAAGGTTCGATAGGGCCAAATAAAGTTGGTATAAGGTTTCTCGCAAGTTTCATCTTACGCGGGCTAAGTCGCGGAGAACAGGTAGTATTATATACGTGACAGTTTGTATAATTATTTAGATGTTTATCATTCATTCGTGTAAGTCAAAAGAACAAACCTGAATGAAATTTACGTATACTCTCCAATAATTTAAACTGTACTCCATATTAAAGCTAAGAGAAGCTATTAAAACAATTTTGTTCACATTACAGAAGCAATTTTTGGTGAAAAAATGAATCTACAACCAGATCATCCATTTTTCAGAGCTTTCATAGAATATTTTGATGAAGGCGCAAGACGTATAACATATCCTTGGCTGCAAAATGAAACATTGTATAGACTGCTTCCAGTGTTTGCCAAGCAGTGTCAAAGGAAAGAAGTTTTATATAATTTCATTGACAACGTAAATATAGTTATTTCCTTTACATTAAAGTGACTGACTAAAACCGTGGATGGTTTTAGTTCACCTTGCTTCATTACTTATCATTTACTCACTCCAAAAATTTCTCGTTTGAAGTATTTGCCACGGTCTTTATTAGGCGCGAATCCGCAGTAACGGGCACGTTAGGCATGTCCACCACCCTTTGACTTGTGACGGTCTATTGTGATCGGAAATCAGATAATATATATATTGCATATATATTATATTTACCTTCCTTACAAAAACCAATGATTCTAAATCAAAATTATATAGATCTCCTTCGTAAAAAAGCAGTACATCGACCATAAGGAAGTTTATACGTTTACACTCATTTAGCAGAAATGAGGCATCCATTAAAAGAAAAAACTGTACCCACCGCCTTTTTTGATGGCAGGGTCCGTTCCTGATCGATATTTTCGTGTGCATTATTATGCAAAGGTGTTGACCTTTTAAAGTATCCTTCGCGGCGTGATGCAGATTCAGGCACTTGACTAGCAACCTCGTGTTTATGGTTATTAACTAATGCCAGGTAGACACTCGTAGTAACTACGAACAAAACATGCCCTTCTTAACTAGGTGGAGTGAAATATTAATAATTGATTTAAACATGTTATGATCTTCGACCGTTTGTAATGTTATTGCGTGAAAATATCACATGTTTCTTAAGCCATATATTTCTTAATAATATTATATTTAACATTTTATTTCAGCTTATTGTAAAAATAAGAACAAAACGCAGTGAAGGAATAGAAACATTTGGTGAGTTCTCAGTGATATTATAAATATTATTTTAGTCTCAATTTATTGCTATATAATATTATTATTTTAACAGTTATGCAGATTGCCTTATTGAAATATTGTGCTAAGAATTGATTCATACCTGAAGATGGAATTTTAGCGAAAATAACTTTTGAGTTTTATCTGTTCGGTAATCCTGAAAGTGTCACATTTAGTAATAGATTGTTATAATATATTAATAGATTATTATATAGCCGATAAAAAAATATTTCATTCTCTATAGAGGGGAAACTGAACTTCAAATCGATGGTGGAAATGTTAATAGAGCTATCTGGAGGTGATGATGGCTACAGCAATCGAGAGTTGCAAGAAGAAGCAATGATTTTGATTTTAGCTGCCGCTGATACATCGGCTACAGCTGCTTGTTTTACCCTGGTACTATTGTCTCAATACCCTGAAGTGCAAAATAAAGTTTATGACGAGTAAGTTTAATTAATGCTTTACATTTTTTCTTCACGTTCTTTCGTCTTTACGGATCTTTCCTTTAGGGATCTTCTGCTTCCAAGATTCGATTTGAAAACATTGATTGTCGGGTCCTTTTTGGTAATTCTTAAATGTGCTTCCTAATGAAAAACAGATTTCTATCATTTCCAATCCCTTTCAATCAGCCACCAAAGCACAGCACTACACTGACTTTCCAATGTGTCTCAACGCACGTTTCGCTTCGACACCGAAACGTCATCAGGAGATAGACTCTACAAAGGTTATTCGTAAATTTGACATTCGCAGATTAAAGCAAAGTAGTTTAGTTTTTCATGCATGTCATGGATTTCCGCAAAGTAACGCCTGATTTTGTCAGTTAATATTATCAAGAGTAGAATTGGATCTATTAAGCAAGGTTACTTGATCAGGTTTTGATTGCAGCTCCATTCCAAAATTTCTTCTTGCTTACTTCCGGAGTAGGTAATAAAAGTTTGTTGCTTGTAGTGGTTTTTTCTCTGCATTTAGTATGTTGTTGGTTGGCTTTTATAACTTGTTGGTTTACTCCCTGATTTTGGTACTATTTTTAATAACAACAAAGAGAATACTAAATTTGAAAAAAAAAATAAAAAAATATGATTATACACTTACGTGTAACTACTCACGTTTTAGAATTCAAGAAATTTTTGGTGTTTCTGATAGAACTATAAGCCGGAATGATACCTATAAGCTAAAGTATTTGGAAGCTGTTATAAATGAATCTATGCGTCTATATCCTCCCGCGCCGATAATTACAAGGAAATGTGACAGCGATACAAAATTGCGTAAGTAAATGACACCATCTGAGTTCTATCCGACACTAATATTTAAGAAAGCCACGTGTTTGTTTTGTGGAAAGGCACACCTAGGTGGAAAGTGTTTTTTCGGCGAGGAATGAAAGGTGGGAGCGATCGATATGCTCAACCACCTCAAGGGAAGATCTTCGTGTCCGGGCTAGTTGGAGTTGCCCGGAGTGGCCGCACCTCGCCAACTGTTGTTCGTCGGAAGGCCTATATATAGTAACCGTAAGTTGAAACTTCGCTAGCGTAAGTTAGTTTGTATGGAGATTTTCAGCGTTTGTACTGCGGTCGTCGTCATCCGTACAGCGCCATCTAGTTTTGCTTTGGTGTAAACTTTTCCACTCGACTCGAGAAGTTATGGAAGTTATTACTTTGTCGTGGTTCCATTGTACAGTTGCTTAAAGATTCTCATCGCATACTGCTTGGGTATAACTACCACGAATCTTCTTTTTCATGAATTTTCTGTTAGTAGAATAGAATCTACACCTCGTAACTTATTGTTTCTGATAGTCTCTAGAACGAAAATACCGTATTACTCTCATATTACATAAAATAGCTCAGGACAGGTTAAGAAGTTGTAGTTGAGCTTTAGGTTAAGTTAGGATAACGTATTTGGCGTTGCATGTCTTGACATACAAAGAAACTGTTAGTTATTCATTACAAGTTTGGCGGTGTATATCACGTCATACACAATCTTAGTGGTTAAAATACAGGCATACTCTTGCAATTCATACTAATTATTATTATTGTAATCGTTGCATTACACCAAACCAAATCACTATTATTGAAGTACACCTGATGATGAACCTTCATCCATCCTGATATGACTTTATATACTTTTTTTTTTTTATATTTAAAAATAATTTATCGTACATAGATTCCACCGTTGAAATATTGAGACTGAAATAAAGTAAATATAAAATTTTGAAATTCTAATAAAATTAATTTAAAAAATCTTTACTTTCTAAAGCCTCATAAATAAATATTTTGTCAGCGTGGTTAGGGCCTATATTTTCGAAATCAAAAATGAAGCAAAAAGTTTACTAATTTTTGCTTTACTAATTGTTATTATATGTTGTGTAAATCTTTAGTAATTGTTTGTTTGCTTGAACCCCTTAATCTTAGGAACTACTGGTCCGATTTGAAAAACTCTTTCAGTGTTAGATAGCCAATTTATCGAGGCTATATATCGCCAGGCTACAATTGAATCGAATTTTTTTTTACTTAATTTTACACGGACAAAGTCGCGGGCGTATGAAGTATTAAATAATTTGTCAAACAAACTTTTAATAATACGAAATAAATGTTGAATCGAATCTGGAATTGATAACAATTCGAATCTGCTTACTAAATATTTAATTTGCCTGTATTTAGGTAAATGTTACAATACCATGATTGCAGATAACTAGGAAAGATTTTGTAATATTATGTCAATTTAATATTATTAAGTTACACACACACACACGCACGCACGCACGCACGCACGCACGCCGATACACAAATAAGATGTCGTAGGCAGCCTAACAATTAAATTTATTCTAGATGTTATGTAATTTCTCCTTCTTGTTTAAAATTTTAAGTATAAGTGTAATTCTCATTTGGTCTTAGTTATAAAAAAAAATATTGTAAATTTAAATTAAAACACTGTAACACTATTGAATTATCTAATAGAGAGAAAAAAAAAAGTTATGTGATAGTAAACGAAACATACACGGAGCAAAAAATTGTAGTATAAAAAAAAAACAATTTAATAAATATTCACAAAGTCCGCCTAAAATCAAACCTCTCAACCGCACACGAGTTACTCACGTTCTGAAATTTAACCACTCGCGAATTTCCTATTAATTCACTCGTATGGAGAGATATATCAACACGCTAAAATTGAAATCATTTTTTTTTAACTAATTTTACGTGGACAAAGTCGTGGGCATAGCTAATATATTATACCTACTTTTTACGATGAATTAAGAAATAAATCCGTAAATAATCGGAAAATAATTGACTCGCTTTAATTTTTTAATTAACAAAGAAGAAATTTATCTATTCGCGTGTAATTTTGATAAAAAAGAATATTTATGCTTCGTAATACGTAATTAATTATAAAAATATCCAAACCATGCAAGAAAAAATCTATTATCTACTTTACTATTCTCAGTGGTAGCACCAAAAAAATAAACCGGGCAAGTGCCAGTCAAACACGGGACTGTGGGTTCCGTAACATCACTTAATATAGGTTATTTTAAGATTTTATACTTTTTTTATTTACATAAGATTCTTTTTAATTTGACAAAGTGACTGAATTTTTTACACAAATTTACGGTTTTCGGAATAGTTATAATAACGAAAAAAAAGGGAACGGTATTATAAGTTAATGTCCGACATTTATTATATCTGACACACGTACGGATCTATTATGACACTCGAATGCGTTTCGTGTCACAAAACGGCACTTGTCTTATAAAATGCAACTCGATCTTGTAACAATTTTATAAATAGCTAATTTGTCATAGTTATTTTACGAGATATACACGTATTTCTGTATGGAGTGTTATAATTTAGCAACGGCGTCAAATGCCAATCTCACTTGTCCGGAGTCGTGACGCCCCTGGTGACTACGCCATTATCTAGTAGCAATTTGTGCTAAACGACTAATATATTATCCGCAACAACTCAGCATGATTCTATTTACATTGCGCAATTACCAAATTCTCAACTGTTTACATAAAATATCACTAATCAACGGTCCAAATCAACAGGACGTAAGTTGTTGCGATCACGTTTTTTGGCATGTCTATCTTATTGGTAGGGATATTGCGTAATACTCGAGCGCGTCAGAGAACTATTTAGGGACAATCTTTGCTCCCTGCAATGTACACCCATCGAATATAAAATCCTAAAGGGGGGGGGGGTTCCTTAGGAAAATTCGGACGCGACAAATTTAGGTAGATCGGAAGAGCGCGTTGGCAGGTAACCCTTCTTTTCACTACGGGGGTTGAGGGTTAGATTACCGCTTCGAATCTGGGTGCATTATCTATCTAGATGTTTTATGCACATTTTTATAAAAAAACTTGTGTGTAAATGGGGGCTGTTATCTATAATACAATTATAGGTAGCGCCATGTTTGCCGTCCTTTTGGTCTGCAGCCAAATTGTGCCGGCGCACCCGGGTACCCCAATACCTTTTTCTCACATAAAATCGGTGTAAAATAGCGGAAATGCTGTCACTTCAACATGATTTGTTGATGGTATTGTTGTCACGTTTCGTTTAGATTGTGAGAGTACCCGGTGGTTCCCTCTATTTAAGAGCCTTCTGGTGGTGCAATTGTCTATGGGCGTCGATAGTCACTTACCGCCTGCTGGTTTTCCCCTTGTAACATAAAAAAGACATTAGGATGTCTACCTTAAGTACAGACGTGTCAAATAGTACTATACATTATTTTATTATTATTAAAAAATATTTTTTGTTTCAGGTATGTAAGTGTGATAGAGTCCTCCACAGCTTTACCTTCGTAAGTTCATCTCGTAATTGACAACTTATTGAACAGCTATCTTCTACATAAAATATATCGAACCTGGTCAAACTAACAATTCAAATTCAAAAATAAAAAATTTTATTCAATTAGACTTTTACAAGCTTTTGTGAATTCAAATGTTATTTAATACAAGTACACTTTTACAAGCTCTTTTGAATCGTCATATATTTAAAAAGCTACTACTGATTCGGAAGAGTCGAGCCACGAGAAGAGTCAGCAAGAAACTCGCTGACCACTCCTTTAAAAACAGTTCTTACAAAGCTGAGTTTAAATTACGTTTTTGTATGTAAAGTATAAAGTACGAAACTGAAGCTTCACAATTCCAAGTTTTATCTTTAATATAGTCTTCGACTGTATAATATGCTTTACGAATAAGCGTGTTTTAAACATTCCGTTTGAATTTAACTATAGACAGTTTTAATATGGAATCTGGAATTGGCTTCTGGAATAACAATTGTTTAGATTTCACAAACCCATATATCTATCCTTACTAACAGGCAGACGTTCACTACTAAAAATCCGACCTCCTCCGTGTTTCGGAAGGCACGTAAAACAGTGGGACCCGATTAATGTCACTTTGTGTTATTAGTCGTAAAAGTTTGTCGAGATCGTGGGGGTTCCGAGGATGACGTCAGATGGCAATCGGTAATCTTAATTCGCCCCACAGCCAAATCCTCTGCAATCTAAGCGGACCCTGGTACTTAACCGGGATAACGCTAGGAAGTAGAAGTAGTATATTATTTTCTTTTGTCTTTTTGACCAAAATGATTTTTTCGTCAAAAAGACAAAAATAGGGTTATCTCCGTATTGGGTGGAGTTATTTAAATAATATTTTTAATGGCTGATAGGGGACATTGAAACGAGCCTATATTATTAATTTACTTTAAAACTAAAACTTAATCTGTTTGTTTATGACTAAGCATGCGATATGTATAAAATCATCTTTTTTTTTACTGCTTTCTGCTCCATCACACAGAACTGGTATTATAATGTTTTCAGTTTTGCTGTTAACAAGAATTCGTTATAATCTCTTAAATAATTTAGTTGTATGTTTTTGTAATAGACTAGTTTATATGTTTTTGTCATAGTTTATATGTTTTTGTAATGGACTAGTTTAAGTTACGATGGGTTTGACATGTCTTGAAGGACAAAAAACCCAAAATTAAAATAGATTAAAACAAAAAAATCTCTTAAATGCCTCATAATTTTTTATTTTACTATATTAAAAGTACATCAATTATTTGCAATATATAGAAATAATATAAGATTAGTGTTATGATCTTATCAGTTTACGAGTAGCCCTTGTACTGAACGACATATTAGATACATATCTATACTAATATATAAAGCTGAAGAGTTTGTTTGTTTGTTTACTTGAACACTTAATCATATCAATAGATTAGAAAAATGCTTTCAGTGTTAGATACCCCATTTATCGCGGAACGTTGTAGGCTATAATGTCATTACGCTAAAATTTATACCCCAATTTCATGCGGATGAAGTCGTAGATAGCAACTAGTTTGAAATAAGTGATCTAAATCAAAATGACCTTATTTTTACTAATATTATAAATGTGAAAGTAACTCTGTCTGTTACGTTTTCACGTCTAAACTGTTTGTTTCCTTGAATAGACATAAAAAACTAAACGACTATAAAAAAAAAAGAAAATATTAAATGGCACGTCAGCCAAAAGGTCTAGCGTGAACGTCATCATTTTAAAGTAGCGATTATATCTGCATTTTTTATTTTATTTTTAAAGAATCACTTCTAAATATTCCCTGCAATGAGGGAAATAAAATAAAACAGGCAGTATTTATATCGGTCCAACCGTTTTCAGTTTTAGCGAGATTTTTCATACATATAGAAGATTATATTTTAGTTTTGATGTGTCTAATATCCTCTTTAACATTAAAGTTAAGCATTTTTTAAGAGTGTTTGGCTACATCTATAGAAAGATGATGTTTGCTTGTAACTTGCTTCATAACGGAGCCAGACATAGCTCAAAGTGTTTGTATATCTTTGTCCTTGAAGACTACAAAGTTCTGCAAAACTGCGCAGCTACACAAAGTCCCCGTCCACACTGCATGATCATTGAAATGATCATTCAAATGAAGCTATGTCTGGCTCCGACAATAGAATAGGTATTGTCGAAGAAACTCGGAAACTCTAGCTTGATTTATATAATAACTTCTTTGAGTAAATGTAATTTTAGGGTTGGTAGCTGGAATTTGCCAAGTATCAAAACTGGTTAAGCCCGGTACAAGCAAGATGTACGACTTCTCTTGATTTAAAACCTACCTGTGTACTGCGACTAAATCGACCTGAGCTGAGTCGCTCTCTTAGGAGAAGTAACTTTATTGGACTCGTGTAGAATTTAATGACGTAGAAAACTAAACCAATTCATTCGAATCGTGTTACTTA
Organism: Charaxes varanes; assembly: GCA_024363005.1. Lineage (NCBI taxonomy): Eukaryota > Metazoa > Arthropoda > Insecta > Lepidoptera > Nymphalidae > Charaxes > Charaxes varanes. The sequence goes on along the minus strand of JANCMC010004801.1, from coordinate 1,970,419 downwards.
GTTATTTTATTGTGCCAGGACAATTCTTATCTTAGTGAGTATCTTTTTAGATATATTTAAGTTTTTTTTATATGTATATAAGATAAGGGGCAAACGAGCAGTTGGTACTTATCTAAGTGACTATTGACACCCATGGAAGATTGCAACGACGGAGGGCCGCAGATGCGTTGCCGGCCTTTGAGAAATAAGTATGTTCTTTTCTTGAAAGTCCCTAAGTCGTATCCGTTCGTAAATAGCGAAGCTGGCAACTGATTCCACAGGGGAATTGGGCGAGGTAAGAAGTTTAAATCGGACCAGTATCTCCTGAGATTAGCGCGTTCAAGCAAACAAACAAAATCTTCTGCTTTATATATTTAGTATAGCTGTGCAGCTTCCATTTGAAGGTTCATTAGGATACAGTCGTTGACGTTCGATGGACAGAACAAAAGCAGTGGAGCGGCCTTATATGTATATTTATTATAATATATCAATCGGCCTTATAATTTATTATAATTGGACTAGGAAATATCAACCTCATTTCAACAAAACCGCATTTAAATTTCTGGCATAATGTGTCATTTGTGCTAGTTTAGGAATAAGTATATTATGAATTGAAAGTAGTGCAGATATTTCTGGAAAACAATAAATGTATTGCATTAATACGTAAAATATCATTTAATCATTAAATACAAAAATAAGTAGATACTTCAACTCAAACACATATGTAAACTCAGATTAGTATCATGAATAGTAATTTATTTATTATTTAAGATGGTTCATTTATATCAATCGCAGAAATTTTAAGTATGCTTAAAGGAAAATATTTTTAAAACAAATTAAGCAGGTCTTTGGAACCCTAAGTACTGGTTTCTGGTTTGCCCTGCTGTTACTCTACCACTACTTTATACATTATAATACGTGTATGGCAGTGTTTAATACACGTATACACGTATTAAACACTGCCATTCGTAGAAGTTGCTGGAGGAGGCCGTTCAGCAGTGGACGCACCAAGGCTGTTGATGGTGATACAAATATATGCAAAAGTGTAAGGCAGTATTTTAAACTAAATAATGTAATAACAACATCTCCACAGATTTCTTCGTCCTAGTTCAATTCCCCATTAGTAGCCGACACCCTCGCGATTAACGAATCACTCGGCTTTTGTGGTGTTTTTTTACACTTGTCTCTCACAAAACCGTGTGCCGGTGTCAAACAATCGTTCTGTCCAATCATCGAGATCAAAGGCGCCGCTGAGGAATCCTCTAAGAGGTAACATCGTAGATGTCATTGTAATGTATTATATATCGTAATAAATAATATAATATATAAATATATACAGGACTATATGGCAGACGGACGTCTGTTCCTAAGGTAGACAACTTAATGCCTGTGTTATAGGTAAGCAAAACTGACACGAAATTGTTCCAACAAAAGTTGGAATAGTGATTTGATAAATTGATCATTCTTTTGACGAAATATTTATATTAATTATACACAATTAAGAATGCGTATTGTTTTTGTTTATTTTTGTGTTTATTATGATTTTGTTGCTAACCTTACACCTAAGTTATGTATTACTACCAACTGAGACAGAGATGACTTTATAAAAAAAAATATTATTTTTTCTCTATTGGTGCATTAATTTAAAAAACTATACGTAGACAATGACTGTATTTGTGTAATTATAAATGATTTATGACTGAAATGAAAGGCGCAAAAAGATAATGAGTATAATTGATATGAGATTTGAAGCACCGAATATGATCTCTGTGAAATCAGTTGTCAGCTTCCAAACCAATACTACATACTTGGCTTTCAATTTTGAAGATTTCACGACCTTTTCTATTGTTTTTGTAAGCATGCAAGTAACGCCTGATTGTATTAATTATTATAAATATTGTGTTTTAAACACTTAATGAGATTCCGAAAATTATTTACGATTCAAGTTGCAACTCTTAATTAAGAATTATATATGGAGCGAGCCCCCTCCAAAAGTTCTTTTAAAAGGCAATTAAAAGTGCTGTTTTGGGGGGTAACTTTAACTGCATCCAACTGGAGCCAATTGATTCCCTACTTTCAAAGCTTTACTAAAAATTTATATTTATAAATAATATTTATATGTACCACAGATAGGTTTAATCTTTTTTTAATATATAGTTGCACTTTTCACGTCGTGGCAAGATAACCTGGCAGAAAATGTTTTTAGCACTGTGCTCACCTAGTTGCACAATTTGTTTTTTTTTTAATTGTGCACTAAAGAGGAAAAAAAATTGCACAAGAAAAACAAAATTGAACGGATGAATGATCATTCATTAACGAATAAATGATTTATCATTCATTCATTCATTCAAAAGCAAAACTGAAGATATATACGTATAGTTCGCGGCATTTGCGAATCATCGCTTTTAAAAGTGCGCCGTTTTATTGCAAATACCGTTGAATGGGGCTGAATTCGCGATCGCGTGTGCTTTAGTCTAATGTATTAGTAATAAGTACCTTTTTTTTTTTTGATTACCTTGAAGAAATACAGTAGACTGAAAATTTTCTCTTCTTCATCTTATCGTTTTGATAGTGAACTTGTGAAAGTTCACAAGTTTGATAAATTAATTCTTGGATTATACAGTAGCGGCCCAGAAAACGGTCACATCAACTGGTCTATCTGTTGTAGCCTTTAAATCCTCTTGATCCACTTATTTCTAGAATAGAATGATAGCTACTTCTAGTTCTTTTAAGTTTTGTTATTATAATCTTTTAGTCAGAATGTGTCGCTCATACAATGGAATAATGGACGGTGATATAGATATGTTTAATGACAAGTTTTTGTTATTTGTTAATCAAATATACAATGATGTGTTTTTTCTTTCCTATATTGTAAAATTAGGCCGTATGCTATTTGTGTGTAAACAAAAAACAAACCTTTGTTATGGCCGAGCTCAAAGTGCTTGTACATTGTAGTCCTAAGTTCTAAGAAACTTTGTGCAGTTATATAAAGTCCCGGCCACACTACATGATCATTGCAATGATCATTCAAATAAAGCTATGTCTGGCTCCGGCATTACGCTGTGCTACCAGATAAGGTTACAATCTCAAATCATAGAAATCTGAGGTTTCAAAAGGTGTGCAATATTTTTATATTCCTTTTTTTTTTAAATGTATAAAAGATTGTAATCTGTTGTGGCTGCCTAAATAAATAAATGTTAATTTAGAGGGTTGAGTAATGATTTTTTTTTTAGTCGTGGCCGCAAACGACCTGAAGTGGGTGATCAGTGGCAGTGGCATGTTCCGTCCGTTCATCGAAGTCAATCTGATCGGTCCGCACCTCGCGGACAAGAAGAGAAAATTCGCAACTAAATCGAAGAGCAACAACTGGAGTCCCAAGTTCAACGAGACCTTTCACTTGTAAGTTATACAATTAAACCTATTCATTATCTCTGGCTATGTTGAAATCTTCATTATTTTAGTGTATCTAATGCGACACCTTAAATCGTCAATTGGCATGACGATGCATCGCCACAGCACGCGCGACCACGCTATTTAATAACAGTGTAGTAAAGCGTCGCCACGCGAAGAAAACTATGACTCTATCCACCGTATAAGCCTAGCAAGGCCACACACGTCCTATACCTAATTGTGTCCCGGTTGTGCGAAATTGAGTCATATATTCAAACCAATAAGGGCTTAACAAGATGCATAATAAAGTTGTCACACAAAACCAGTATGTAAGTAAAGAGATCAGTGGAAAGCCGGTCTGCAAGGCACAGGAAACAGCTCTAATCAATCTTACACTATTATACGTCCCAGACAAGCAATTTTCGCTATTATCGACTGGTAATAAGAGCTATGATGTCAATGCGTTGTCCAAAGATAACGCGCACTTACCATGATAGATGTGGTAGGTGCAGAAAAACATAGGGATTGATACTTCGTTCAACAGATAAGGCGACTTGTTTGCCTGATTTATGCAATCTGGAGGTTTATGTATGAAGCCATAATAGTAATAATTCAAATTGCTGTTTTATGGACTTGGTAGAAATTTGAACCAGGTTAGGAAACAATGATTGCTTAGCCAGATATTAGTCATTTATATTACTATATTATAAATATATATTATTACTGTATATCGACATTTTAAATAGATTTATTTTTATAGCAGGCGCCAACCGGCAGATTTAGTTGCATTAGAATGTTGCCAATTAATAAAAACAAAAATATAAAGGAGAGGAATGCGGTCACTTGACTGGAATGCGATTGACAAAATCATAATTTAAATTTAATTTGAACAAAGAACACAAAATTTTAACAATCATGTTAGCAGAGAAGGTCGTGGCCTAAGCAGTAGGCGACACTTGAGTCGATCGCTAGGTTAAGTAGCTCTTGCTGCGACCGGATGATAGATGGATAACCCGATCTAGCAATGGTTTATATTTGATACCCTCGACTCGACTCGACTAATGTCACTATTATATTAGTCGTAAGGTTATAGAGATTGTGGGGGTTTCGAGGATAACAATCGGTTATCTTAACTTGCCCCACAGCCACGTCCTCTACACTCTAAGCGGACCCTGGTATTTAACCGGGATAACGCCTAGGAAGAAGAATTGTATATCACGTTAAATAAGAATTGTCAAAAACCAGTATAACAATAGCTAAAAACAAGCTCAAGCCACAAACGCGAAAATCTCAAATAAACTCTTCAGCTTTATATATTAGTATAGATAATCAACTTAAATATAAATTTACCAAAATAAAACATAGTCTATAGCATTCAGGGATACCTTTCTAAAATTTTAAGAATGATCAAACTCGGATCGATAGAATCGGAGTTTTAACCGCAAACTCAAAAACTTTACCTCTTTATGATATATACATGAAATATCGCCTGCGTTTGTGGTGGGATCTTCTCAAAATTACGAGAGAACCTCGTAATATGCATTAAAGCGAAATTTATGAACAAATAAAATAATAAACGTGAAATTGTTTAAAAAAATGTAGGCTATAAAACTTGCAAAGACGTTTTCAAAAGAGCCCACACACCTACAAACAATTCTAAAAAGACTGGGAAACACTGGCCTAGTAAAAAAATAAATAAATTGAATTGAAAAATAGTTGGTATTGGTAGGAATGCGAACTTGGGATATTTAAAAAATATTGGATGGTGTACACGTGACAGTGTTGGATAGAGGAAATTGTGGGAGGCCTTGCCCAGCTGTGGGATAAAACAGGTTAATTGTATGTGAATTAAGTCAGAAACAATACAAATTAATAGGGTGAGAATAATAAAAATTGTTGAAAAAACATTAACGCTTCCAGTAACGTTACATATCTGAGACCACCTGACCGCGTAGTTTGTCGTGCACACAAGCATATTGTGTTATACCGAAATGCAGGGTATTTGCATGCAAATATCATATTTGCGTTCGCACGACGGCGCGTGTAATTAGCAACGTATACATCTGACCGGTTCGGCGGCCGGAATGGTTAGTGTGTTTCCAGCTTTATTATCATCTTAATAGCTTTTCATTTTCTTGTAATATCACAAGTGTTATATTTAAATAAACAAAAGATACGTACATATTTTTAAATTAAAACCCCTAACATCGCCTCAATTTCTTTCCTCCATCTATCGCATGTTGCGTTACAGCGGGCAGATGAAGTGAAACAACATGGCGGCCCAAAAGTTTCACTTGCATACACCACACAGTTTTTTTTTTATATATAATTCAGGACATTGTTGTCTATGCCAAATTAAACTTTAATAAGAAAAAAATTGTCACGTGCTATATCGCTTCAAAACGTCCAAGGATGTGAGAATGAGATTCTTTATATTATACCGAACTTTTAGCTCCAAGGTATCTAGAATAATCTAGCGCCGACATATATAGAATGAGTACCGATGGTCAAGGACAACTGCGCTGATGCGTTGCTGGCTTTCAAGAAATGACTATGCTCGTTTCCTGAAGGTCCCTAATTCGTATAGGTATACAAACACATGAGTGTACACAGTGAGGCAGGAAATTTTCAGTGAATCGCACAGTTGTGGACTATTGGACATCGAGATGATGATGATGAAATTTCGAGTACTGACGTGATATCCTTAAATTTGTAGTTAAACTAAGAAGTACATATGTATTTTAGTTTTTTTAAAACACTCACTGAACTACATAGGCTAGTTGACTATTTTTCAGACACAAGTTAATATTACACCATGCAGTCAACTAAACCTAAAATATAAATAAATTATATTATAAATATAATAATATTATGTAATATAATTATATTATTTATAATTATTATTATTAAATATTTCAGCGAAAAATAAACTTTCCTCGTTAATTTTGCCTTTTATAAATCAATTTAAATTTTGGCGCCAGAACTATTATGGCGTCTTTTTGACGTAACATCTTGCCAAACAAACAGCTGTATTTGATCTTGATTGGACGTTATGCTCGCAACAACAATTTATTTGGCAAGATCTGACGTCATACTCTCCGATTGCTGTTCGATGTCACACGATTTGTGTCTTTCATTACTGACATATTTTAGTAATTCCAGATGATTTCTGTAATATTTAAACCTCTATCAAGTACCCATAACAAAAAATATTAGGATTTATTTATATATTTTTTTTAAAGAATAATAGGAAACTTTTTAGGGATGTCTAATATTCCCTTTTTCCCTCCTACTAAGCTTAAATTAGAAGCTTGTATTAGGAGTGGGTGTGACAATACCCCAACGGCGCTGGATCTGGATCTTGATTTATTTTAGTGGCAATTACCCTATTATGTATTATTTCTTTTAGAGCGAAAAGCAAGAAGCGCCGATACTGCTGCCACCACAACCCACGCGAGCAGAGTTGGCGGAGATAAGAAATGATCGATGTATCAAAAGACTAGATAATCTCGAACAAGTAAATTTGAAGCTTACGCCGTTTTGTTAAGGTGTATAATGGTGTTAAATTAAATGCTAATAAAGGTTTATGCATATTGTTAACTATACTGTAACTGTCTCCATTAGAACAGGATTAGCATAGGATTGAGTGTCCCCAAGGACTTAACGATACTGTCCTAATACGGTATGAAATGTAGATATCTTGAATATCTATAACACTTGTCTTAGAAACTACATTTAAAACTAGCTGTGCCCGCGACTTTAATCGCGTAAAATTAGGTAAAAATATTATATTCAATTTTAGCGTGATGATATATAGCCTATAGCCTTCCTCGGTAAATGGGCTATCTAACACTGAAATATTTTTTCAAATTGGACCCGTAGTTCCCGAGATTAGCTCGTTCAAACAAATTTAAAAGTTTTTTAATGGATATTTGGGAAAATTTCCCTATAATTTGTCCAAAAAATGTTTATGATGTTTATTTATAAAAAAAATGTTTACAGTAAATAAGGTTGTATTTCAATAATAAAAATTAAATAAAAGTATTCGAAACCGAGGACTATGTGCCTAAAGTATCCCATAGTATTAGATAAATGACAAATTTCTGCATCTCGGAGTCCTATAAATGATGTAGGTAAGAAAATCTCCCTTTCGGATAAAAATATTTTGTACACAGCTCTTTCGGACGTCCGTCACAAGTATAAAGTGCCCGAAACGAGATTTGATATTACCCTTCCCATTCTACATGACATCTTTATTGTACAACTGTCATAAGGCCCGACACGGTTTCGGCTCAGATGTATAAAAGGCGTTTGCCGAATTTACATATCATATAGGAAAGGAAAAATAGGAAATAAATAAAAATATTCAAAAAATTATAATATGTAAAAATAATAATTAATTATGTAGCTGCGAAATATTTAATAACTGGTGAAAGAGATATTCGCCAATCCATATAATTAATACGCGATTCTAGTTTATATAGACGATTGTGTGCTTCTTCTTCTTCCTAGCGTTATCCTGGTTAAGTACCAGGGTCCGCTTAGATTGCAGAGGATTTGGCTGTGGGGCGAGTGTCTAAGGGGATCTGTGTCAGCTTCAGGCCGCGCAGTGGCAGGAAACGGCACAAGACCTCACGAAGTGGCGTCACTTGGTCTCCGAGGCCAAGATCCAGCTTGGCAGCAGCTCTATGCGCCATTGTAGTAAGTAAGTAAGAGATCACCGGCTGGTTGAGATTCGCCCACAAACCCTTTGAGTACAACGACATATATTGTTCTATTCACGGAAAAAAAAATTGTCAATTAATATATCATACGCTGGTCACGATTGCGCTTTGACATCATCCAATACATGTGTGTGTAAATCGTTTGGCATTGGTGTGCGTGTGGTTTTATATTAATCATTTAACATATTAATATTGCATATTATAAAAAAAATATTAGCATTCGGGCCTCTTCCTCTATATGAGCTACAATTGTGCCAACTTTCATACTTCTCCTTTCGCGCAATTTTCTTAATTTGGTACCTAAAGTTTTCGCTTCACGTATTAATCTATACTAATATATAAAGCTGAAGAGTTTGTTTGTTATTTGTTTGCTTGAACGTGCTAATCTCTGGAACTTCGGGTCAGATGTGAAAAAATCTTTCAGTGTCAGTTAGCACATTTATCAAGGAAGGCTTATAGACTGTCATGCTAAAATTGAATCTATTTTTTTTATCTAATTTTAAGCGGACTAAGTCGCGGGCACAGCTAGTATATAAATATAAAAAGAACTTAATACCCAAATAAAATATGAACAAATTTTATCAGCGCGACTTAACGAAGACACTTGGAGAATTTGCGCCTTTCGCAAGATCGATGCTCAAACTGTGCAACTACGCCAGAGACCAGTCCTTATTATGTTATAGCCCATAAGTCGAAGGTATAAGGACTATAATGAAATTTCCATATGGCTGAATAAAATTTTCCGAATAACCGAATGGGATGGAGGCGTTGTACTTTTCAGTAGCTGATTTGCTCTTTATGGTTGTGATACAATTGATTTCCTCACAAAAAGGTTCCCTTAATTATACAACTCTTTTCCCTATTAGTGTTTGATTTAAATCTTTACATTTACGGGGTGACTGGTGAGACACATAGAATACTTAAGGAGGGCACACGGTACTCGAGATACGGAAGTGACACAACAGTGACGCGGCAATAAAACGACAATGAGACGACAATAACACGACAATGACAAGACAATTGACATGATAATGATACGACAATGACACGAAAATGATACGACAATGACACGATAATGACATGACAATGACATGATGTATGATATGAAATAAAATAAAATAATATATAAAGAAATCTTTTCTTTTCAACTTTAATAAATCTAACAAAAACAACCGAACTCAAATTGTTATTACTGGACCTGTGGAATAGAAACACAAATAAATAAGAATCATCAAAATCTGTTCAACCAGTTAATAGTTTTGAGAACCTCCTCCTTTTTCGTCGGTTGAAAACTTTCTTCTCTCTAGAAAAAGCATCAAAGAGGGTATTAGTCTATGGATAGATGTGGTCACAGTTGTTTATTTGTATAGATTTATACCAGACTGTTTGCAGACAAGTGGATATCTCAAGTGGCTACGATCCCGTCAGTCTAAGTCAGAAATTGCTTTTGGCATTGATTTTGTCTCACATTCCTATGTACTAATGTCTTAAGCTTCAAATTTATCTACACATATAAATTAAATTGATATGTCTGTAATGTCGAAATTATTCTTTTTTTGACAAATAACAAAAAATACAGAAAGGAGTGAAACAGACCCAACCATTTTCGCTAGCAAGAAACACTTATTTCATAAACCTATAAGTACAGTCCTCGAATTTGGTAAATCGTTTTATAAGCCGTAAAAAAGTTCTCATTTGGCAGTTAAAAAATGTTTCTCAATTGGCGTCGCTAAGACCTAATTAGTGTAAAATGTACAGCAAAAAAAGCTGGATCCTTTTACCAAAACGAGCGAAGTGCTTAACACCGATTAGTGCCTTAATAAATCCCGACAAGTCTCCAAAGTGCACTGGATTTTGGATAAAAGCCAAAGCAGAACATACTCTTCTATCGACCTACGTACATTTAAATCCCTTGATTTAGCCTGTATGAGGGTCCGCTTAGATTGTAGAGGATTTTGGCCGTGGGGCGAGTTAAGATGACCGATTGCCATCTGACGTCATCCTCGGAACCCCCACGGTCTCTACAACCTTACGATTAATGAATCAAATCAAAAGATATTATTCAAGTAGATTCAACAAGCCATTTTAAATTGTCAAAAATTTTAAAAATGGACTGGGTCGAATCTTCTAATTTGAATAGTTCGAAATGTTCGTGCTAAGCCCTCTGAATACCCTTTACGTTAAAAGTTGAATTTAATGATAAAATCCCGAATAGCGAATTATTAAAAGAGACGAAATTAAGTATTGTGATTGCACGTAAAAAAGGTAATTTCTTGTGACGTAAATATGACCTGCAAAGTAGTGTTGACGGATAAAATTCCTAATAGATTAAACTACAAACGATGCACTCTTTGACGTCATTGTGAATATTTCTAAACACGTAATCAAATAATGTGTATATAAAAGGAAAAATGTAATGTGAAATACGTGTTGACTGATAAAATTCCCGATAGATTAAATTGCAAACGAAAAATTCGCTAATTTAAAAAACTTTACTTATAATTAACTAGCTGTGCCCGCGACTGCTCTGCCTAAAATAAGGTAAAAAAAAAATAGATTCAATTTTAGCGTGATGACATATAGCCTATAGCCATCCTAGATAAATGGGCTATCTAAAACTGAAAGAATTTTCAAATCAGCCCAGTAGTTCCTGAGATTAGCGCGTTCAAGCAAACAAACAAACTCTTCAACTTTATATATTAGTATAGATAAAGAACGAATTCGAGAAGTGATCTCTTATTTTAAAAAGATAAAGATGAAATGTAGGATTGGTATTAAGCGTATAAAAGAAAATTTCTAGTGACGTAAATATGGTGTAATAAAAGACATGTTGACTGATAAAATTTCTAATAGACTAAACTGCAATCGATAAATTGACCGACGGATTTAGTATTAACTAACAATGATCTCTGCGTCATTTCATCTCAGCTGCCACTCTATGAAAATGAAATCGAAAATTGGTATTTCACAAATATTAGGAAATTTCTTGTGACGTCGAAGGCGTGTTAACTGATAAAATTCGTAATGTTGACGCTACGCAAACATGTAGTCACCCGATAGCTAAATAAGATTGCACTCCAATTTTAGACCTGCTCCGAAGATTTAATAATGGCGGAGTCTTACAAAATCAGATCGATTTGTTTGTATGGTTATGTTATTGTAGACGACATTTATGGGTATATTTAGTCTAAAAAGAACCTTAATAACCTTACGATAGAAGAATCATGTCGCACGCACTCCTACAAAATTTTTCTAAGATTAGCTGTAAAGGAAAGTTTTAGGAATAAAAAGTTTTAGGAAAGAAGTAAAAAGTTTTAGAAATAACTTAAAAGTATTCATATTTTTTATATCTAAAAACTTTTGTCACAGATGAAGAAGGTATTCCTATTCTGGTTTAGGAAAAGTTCTCGTGTTCGCTAAGATTATAATCGATGCATCGATTATAATCTTGGCAGAGTCAGGTTTAAACCAACCACCACAGGAATATCAGTCTATCCGTAGCTGATGAGTTATTAAGGGTCTATCTACACTAATATATAAAAGTGACGAGTTAGTTTGTTTGTTTGCTTGAACGCGTTAATCTCAGGAACTACTGGTCCGATTTGAAAAATTCTTTCAGAATTAGATAGCCCATTTATCAAAGAAAGCTATATATTATCAAGCTAAAATTGAATCTATTTTTTTTTACCTAATTTAAGCAAACGAAGTCGCAGGCTCAGCTATGTATGTATATACGAGTAAAAGCGAAAGGTCACCCAACATGAAATCTCGAAAGTCGCGGATCGTATAATGATGAAGTTTGGCAAAGAGGTTTTTTATATTTAGCAGCCATTCGCTAAGAACCGATTTTCGATAGGCCCATACTAAGGAAGTCTAAAGACGAGTTCAATTTTACGCACACAAATTCGCGAGAAGTAGCTAGTAATTATGTAATCTTGCACATTTTTAAAACCGGTAACAACCAAAAGTAGAAATTAATATCGCCTCTAAAAGTCGTAGTGATCAAAGTTAAAATTAAATATCGAACGGACAAACGTAACAGGATACAGGGAAGCATCTTTTTTTTAATTACGAACCGCTATCTTTAAGTGAAACAACCGAGCTGCACCGTTGTGCATACGTGGGCCCACTTAAAACGTGATTTTTTGAACTTAAAATTTTGGCTTTTAAAAAGTTTTCCACGCAATCCAAAAACAAACCCTTCCGCGATAACGTTTAACAAGTACGTTTAATTTATTGCATGATGTGTTCGCTTTAAAATGTTTGTGCGTACACGCTATATTATTTTATAAGTGTTATTTCCGTGTTATTTTGTACGTAATAAACACTAGCGAGCCAACAAATAAAATAAAATAAAAATAAACTCTTGTAACGAAATCTTAGTTTAAAATGTAGTAAATTACGACCATTTCAGACATATACCAGTCCAACACCTTTTTTTATATATATATGAGTGACTTTTATTGTTCCCAGCCCATCCACACATAATTTTTATATTACTTACGTCCGAATTTTAGTTAATCTGCATTAACCAATTAACCAATTTCCTTGATGTCTTTTTCATAAAACCTGACAATGGCCGAATTTTATATGAAATAATATGTTTTACGTATCATGTCATTCAAAAGTTATTTTGAAATTATCTGAGGGCGTAGCACGAACTTTTCGAACCGAAGTAACTTGACGAGTCCACTTTACTTAGGTTGAAAAGGTTCGTCCTAGGCCCAAAGTAGGCAAGTCTTAATCGAATCACGCTTTTACTCAATGCTAATGCCACCTGCGTTGACGCTAGAAAGGGTCCGCTATGGGCCTAGCACCAAAATTTTCAACCTAAGTAAAATCGACTCGTCGACTGATTTCAGTTCGAAGAGATCGTGCTAGGCCCCTTAAAGTAGTGACCAAATCTTAAAAAAAGAAAGACTATTAGGAATACTTTTAAAGTATGTCCACTATTCCCTTTTACCCCTCCTACTAAGCTTAAATTAAAAGCTTGTAAAATCTGTATTATTTGTGTTCAAAAATAATCATTGGACTTTTCATTTAAGCCTTCTCAAAAATATGGAGCATAAAACGAAGCAAAAAACAAACAGAAATTTAAACTCTCCAGCGGTTTTCGAGTTTTACCGTGACTAACGAACAACGATTGGTTCTAATGTATATAGACTAGTGTCAAATTCTTATTATATCTCAGCCCCTTTTAATAATAGTAATATGTATTTCTTACTTCTCTATAACTTTTGGGCAAAGAACTAATTACAACCTCTTTTTATATTATTTACTCTTTGGTCACTGAGTTTTTTATGTCACTTATTTCTGAGATTTAGAAATATATAAATACATACATATAGATAATACACCCAGACTCGAGGCGGGAATCGAACCCACGATCCCCGGAGCGGAAGGCAGGGTCACTGCCAACAGGCCAGTCATGATATGAAGAATAACTAAAAAATGAAGTGTAATAATTATTAACAAGCATAACTTCAAGGCCAAAATTATTATTTATATTCGATAAAAGCTTTATTTATTAAGGCTGTACCATAATTAATTTAGTTTATTAATACTTGTTTGAGTATAAGCTCCTCTAAGTTAACTTATTATAATTATTTAATTGTTTGTATTGTAATTCCCAATTTTCAAAGAGACTTGAAGTGCCCATTGCCTTTAAGTTTCTCACAAGTGGTTGAAGATATTTGCCTATTATGAGCGGAAATTATATTTAAGATTTTCTTTTCTATTTTGTAAATAACACTTGAATTTCTAAAAATTCTTCAAGGTTTCGAAGTGTTTGACCCGTAACATAATCAGGTCTTTAATTTATATATGTAAAAGCGAAAAGGCATATGAAGAAATCTCGAAAACCGCGGGACGTACAAATATGAAATTTAACAGGGAGATAAATCAAAGTTATTAGACATTCAACCTCCAGCAAGAAGGGATTATTCTATAGGGCCAGATGATGTACGTCTAAAGGCCACCGAAATTTTAATTTTAAGCGAACGAAGTCGCGGCAAACAGTTTGTTATGTCTATTTAGTGCTGGAAATGTTATAGAAGCGATGAATAAGGACGGATGTTTCCTAACTATACTACTTCGGATCCTTCAAGAAAATAGCCAACTCGTTTCTCGAATTCCGGCAACGTATTTGCGAGCCTTTAGCCAGTGCAGTCGGGCTTCGATATATAGCCAGTTAAGCCACCTAGTTTTTTAGGGTTCCGTACCTCAAAAAGAAAAAAGGAACCCTTACAGGATCACTTCGTTGTCCGTCTGTCAAGACCCTTTTTCTCAGGAATGGGAAGATCTAAAAATTTGAAGTTTATACCATATACTGATGTCTGCGGTCCCTTAAAGTTGTGAAAAAATCAACCCATCAAGTAAACACAATCAAAAGATATGGGCGTTTATGTCACTTCTTAGCAATTAATATGTTAATTTCAAGAAGTACCGGTGGGATTTGAAAACGTCTTTTATCATACGAAGAAGATAACTTTCGTGATGACCAATCATATCTTCGATTATTATTCTAGGTCTTGGGAAGGTGTGCGTGGAGTAATAAGGAGAGAAGAATAAGTGCTTATAACTAAGAGATTATAAAGTATAAGTAATAAAATTTCTCCCTACATTTACACACAAGCATAAATACACACACACAGGCACGCACACACACACACACCCAAACACACATTGTTTATATAAACGTTATTTATTATTATAAATGTACCATCAGCTGCTACAAGCATTCAACTAGTAATTAAACTAACTGGGTTTGATTACATGCTAGCATGGTCAATTCTAGCCTTCCTCCAATATGGATATATGTGAAACGAATTTAACACCCTTGGTTATGCCATAAATTGAGAGCCCTTGGATCGATTTGAGTATTTATTTAGCTATTCCTTGAAGCCCGAGG
This sequence comes from Charaxes varanes, assembly GCA_024363005.1. Classification (NCBI taxonomy): domain Eukaryota; kingdom Metazoa; phylum Arthropoda; class Insecta; order Lepidoptera; family Nymphalidae; genus Charaxes; species Charaxes varanes. The sequence goes on along the minus strand of JANCMC010004801.1, from coordinate 1,955,416 downwards.
AATGTGGTTATGCAGTTTAAAAGAGGGGGTTCTTCGCAAAAATTTATATACTACCCAAATTGGTCAAGGTCATTAAATTTAACGTAGACGACATGCGTTAGATAGTAGACTTTTAGTAGATTATACACGCCAAAACACACCACACACACAACCTAAGTTTATTGAATGTATCTCTTTTCTATTCCATTTTTCTTTTCCTTTTGTCAATTCTTTGCTAAATCATTTAAAAGTGCTTAATATATTATAAATAGTTGTACCAATTTTTGGGAAGGCACTGGCTCCTAAGATACGGGCTTACCTAGCTTAGGGGCCAAGGTTCTATTGAACTATGTAACACGATTTATAAAATAAAAATTACTACAATTTTTTTATTTATTTTATGTACTACAAAATTTAAAAAGTAAGTGGAACTTATAAAATATGTTTACATTATATGTTTACTATTACTTTGGCTGGCCCGTTGGCGCAGTGGGCAGTGACTCTGCTGTCTGCTCCGGGGGTCGTGGGTTCGATTCCCACCCCGAGTCTGGGTGTATTATCCATATGTATGTAATTATATATTTCTAAAAAAAATATTTGTGTATAACAGGCGTCTGTTGTCGCGTTTCGTTCGGTTTGTGAGACTTCCCGGTGGCCTAAACTCGTCATTAAGGGCCGGCAACGCATCAACTTGCTTCCTGGTCGTTCAGATGTCCATGGGCTTCAGTAGGTACTTAGCTGCCTGCCGGCTGCTCGTTTGCCCCTTGTAACATAAAAAAAATATATATATTTTTGCTGTTGTGCTGATATCAGCTATGCTATGCGTCAATCCTGCTTAGCTTATGTGGATTTATTGATCTTATCTCAGCATCAATGACCGACGTTTTGTTATCTATTGCCCTTCAATGTTTTCTCTTTTTTATCAGTCTCTAATCTTTGTTCTTATATTTTTTTTACCTTTACGAAGAAATTTATTTATTAGAAAACCTACAAGTTATAAAATTAGAACGGGTAATAATGAATGAATTCGCATAAAATTATGAAAAAAAAAATCTAACCAAAAAAGACTTCGAATTGTCAGAACCGGACCAAATTGAAACGGGACCACACTACAAGCACCAGTTTTTTAATTAAAAAGATTTATCTAAATCGCTTCATCCAGTCGAAAGTACTGAGGTAACAAACATTAAAAAAAAATTGAAAAAATACAGCCAGAATTTTTTTAAGTCGCCTGAAAAGAGGAAAAATATTTGCAATGCTTAAATTGAAACTCATCAGGATATAGTTTTACGTAGATTTTTTGTATAGTGTCATGGATTTGCACAAATTAAACGCCTGATAGCTAATAATCCAATTTCCGCTTAAAAGCATGCAATATAAAGTTTACCTTAATCCTAAAATAGACTATAGCAATAAATAACCTTTAATAAATAAAATAGACAAAAATCTAATTTATTACATGTAATAAATTAGTTTTTCGACAAGACTGTTATGACAGTCACAATAAAATGAAAAATTAAAGTTAAAATAATCAACGATAGTAATAAAAAAAGTAGATAAATTTAGAGCCTCAATAGCTCAACGGTATAAGGTGTGGACGGAAATCCGCAAGGTACCCGGTTCAAACCCAACCGCCGTTGGGGTATTGTCGCACCCACTCCTAACACAAGCTTTTAATTTAAGCTTAGCTGGAGGGGAAAAGGGAATATTAAAATCAGCGTTTGGATTAGTCTCTTCTTGGTGTTAATAGAAATGTTTCGATTCTGCCAAATACGTGTTAGTCTGCTCATTGCACTTTTAGCTATTTGCGTCATTCTTTTGATTTCTCCTTCACTTCCACCTTGATTAGAAAGCAATGATCCGAGGTAAATAAATTCGTCAACAAAATCTAAGGCTGCGAGTTCACCGCACATATCTAAACGCCTCTTAATTAATTTTACCGGAAAAATACTTCTAGCAAACACTGAAATTATAAGCATAAACAATGTCATTACTTGAATGTTCTCAACTAAGAAATTACGGTTTCTAGGAAGGCAACAATAACCATCGCAAGATTACATAATCGTTGCTTTTGTTAAGGTGCGTTTAGACCAAACGAACAAACTAGAAACGAGCTCGAGATAGAACAAATGCATTCTTTCTGAATTTTTAGTGTAAACGAAATCTCGTTCTTAGTGTATACCCAAAAATATCAAGGAGCGAAAAAACTGGCATAAGAATTAGAATGATCCTGGCAGGCCGAAAAAGAGGTGGCGTGACGATTTAGATAACTTTGCGGATGAGAAGGGCCCAGGAAAGAGGAAGGTGGATCGAGAAAAAGGAGGCCTTTACTCAACAGTAGAATACAATAGGCAAATTAAAAAAGAATTAGAATCGTTGTGAACTCAGACACAACATCGAAAAAATGCTGTACGGTAAACTAAAAAAAATTGATAGGGTAGGGGTAGAAAGAGCATTCGTGCGGCATGTAAATCGGTTTTTAGACTTTGAACCTTCAAACAAACTAATTACAGATAATAAACATTCTTTACCAAGATCAGATAAAGCAAAAGCAACAAACATATTAACCACTTTATTACTGCGTAATTAGATATTTTATTACGGCCTTGTTTTGTGCCAACCAATGTTTATTTATACGTATTTCCTTCCGACTAAGTTAAAACTAATAAAGTCAATCAAAGATTTTTCGTTTATTTGAGTTCTACAGGTAACTTTATTATGATTTCTGATTCTTATATTTTTAATTGACGCCCATTGATATTGCGTATAAGGTTTGTTACCGTTACATTACCATTCATTGGAAAATGAGTTTGTTGTTTTCATGAAGAACTCAAAATCGCGTCAATTCATGAATACTGAAACTTGCAAATGGTTCCTTGGAAATGTTATATAATATACAGGAAATTCCAATCACTAATAACTTTTGGAAATCATTGTCTTAGGGGTGGTCTCGTGATATGGCGTGTTTTGATATTAATACTTCTGAAAATTAATTGCATCCTAAAATGCGTTTTAATCTAGTAAAAAGTAAGTACCCTATATAGATTAAATATTAATTATAACAATATAAGTGTAATAAATTATAAAAATAGCAATCTCCATAGATTAAATCGTTATAATTAACTAGCGTTGGCACGTGCAATCGTTGTCTTATCGCATCCGCGTTTCTTTATTGAATGTTTTATCTCTTTTACTAATCAATACAAATCGAAAATTGTTTTCCTTCGCATACCTTTAATTCTTTATATGTATATGCCCCTTGTTATATACATATTTATCTCAAAATACAAAATTACGCAATCATACATTAACTTCTCAAATAAGTTACCCAAAAACTTTCTCTCGTTATATTTTATCTGCCCCAAATTCAGTATTTAGAATCGAACTGTTTGCATGCCGAACCTTTATGCAGTAGAAATCTCTACAAACTAAATATGTATATATGTATACATAATATAATTTATAAAAAAGATTTATGTTGGCCCCATTGACTTATTTAATATTAACCTACAACTCTAACAAGAAAAGATTCCATCAACACTATCGAAATCATTTGTTTAACCAATATATAGAAAAGCTAACACTTATATATACTTAGAATCTATAGAACAATTGCTCTAATACTAATTATGTCTACAATACCTGAATAAATAATGAATCTAATTTATTAATATATAAATAAACATTTTTAGCATATACAATTCATTAAATAATATTCAAAAGGCAACGTTGGACTATCTTTGCTTGCTTTTTTCTAATAAAATCATTGCTTTAATAACAAAAAATATCCACTTTGTAATCTTCTTAGACATAAGCAAGGCTTTTGATTTTGTTTACCATAGGCTATAAATAAATAAATTATATATAGATATGGTGTAAGAGGTAAACCCTCATATTGAATAGAAAGTGTCTTTAAAGTGCATAAACATTGTGTAGAGATAACAAAAACGGTTAGAAATCATTAGAGACAATTTTGATCTAGCTATAGAAAATATGTATGAAGTACCACAAGGTAGCATTTTGGGTCCTCTACTTTTTTTGGCGTACAAAAATGATATACCAGAAGTAATCAAACATGATTTTCTACTTTTAAGTAGTTATAAATAAATATCCGTCATTTTTTTGTTTTAATACTGTAACTGACAGTATACAATATTTGCATTGTTTTTATTTTAATTAGTAATCTCTGTCACTTATTACTAATATATATGATGTATAAATTTAATGAATGACTTTTTGTATGTAAAATGCTCAGGAGGCTGTCAGGTCACGCTTATATAAATAGGTTCCATATTTGATTTACGATAGTACATTTGTTAAATAACTTTAAAAATTGATGTCCAAATTAGTTCTAAATAATTTCCCTAATCAGTTTTCACCAACGTAGAAAATTTCAAGCTTCTACGTCTAATAGTTTGGAAATGCTGAGGGTGGGGACCACGTTGTGAAAGACAGATGATCAGAGCGAAACTATAAGGGGGTACGGAACCCTAAAAACGAATTATGTAATAGACAGAATACACAAAACCATTTTGATTCAACAATGATATTATAATGATATATTAATTAGATTGTATATTGTGAACTTGTTTAGTTATATAACAAATATATAAC